>JAOUQY010000019.1:6726948-6740311 GCA_028566355.1 Doras micropoeus
TCTCTCTCTCTCTCTCTCTCTCTCTCTCTCTCTCTCTCTCTCTCTCTCTCTCTCTCTCTCTCTCTCTGTTTCTCTGTCTCTGCCTAAGACAAACAACTTCTTAGTAAGATAAGGTGAAAAAAAAGGAGCAGGAGGTGGAGTTGGTTAGGTTAATGTGCAAACACAGTGTTTGTGCAGTCTTGTTATTGTTTGTTCAGGACATTGTAATAAAAAAAGTACTGTACTGTCCGGTCCCAGCTACTGACATAAGCGGCATAGTCCATATTTGGTTATGTCCATCATTTAGAACATTTAGACACTTAATATGGCTCATTAAAAAATTCTCAGATGATTAGAAGTCTGAATATTCTATGAACTGATTTGATCACATGCAAGTGTTTGAACGAGGAAAGATATTTAAAATATTTGCTCTTATAAGTGCATATGAAAAATGCATGAATGTGTGAAAATGTAGTTATAGTTACATTAGTCATATCTCCGAGCGTTAAGATGCATGGAAGCGAAATCATATTCAATTTCTTAAAATAGAAACCCAGTATCGTTGCCCAGGCTCGACTGCTTTAGCAGTGACACACTGGCCCCAGATCTCTTCATAGACTAAGTGCGTGTGAGTGACCTGGCCTATTTGCCGCATTTTCTGCCTCACTGTTTGAAGTTATTGATGACCTTTTCCTTTCACACCCCAGCAGACTTGTTCATGCTTCAGTAGGCCAGCATCCAGAGGCTGAGATCTCATCTGTTCAATGTTCAGCAAAAGTAGTTAGCATTGCCATATGAGTCATGAGTTAATGCTCTTTTATGTGAGTGTGTGTGTGTGTTGGGATAGCAGTAAGGAAATAAAAACATTTCTTCGTCTGTTTCTTGCTGCCCAAATGTGTGTGTGTGTGTGTGTGTTTGTGTTTTGTTTTATTTTTTTAATTTAACTCTAGGAATGTTTCTTCTTGTGGTGATTTAAAAGTAACAATAGCTGTAGAATTGAAATGAAACAAGATGTTAGCTATATACAATAAGTGCTGAGTGGTTTTGATTGTCTTGAAGAAATCCGAGCATCTGTGACTTCATTTTGTGTCAGAAGTCTTAACAGCCTCTTTGTGTAAAGGTTTTATTGGGCTTTTATTGATTGCTAATACATTTCTGAGCTTTCATCTATCAATATAAGCCTGGAATTTGGGCAATAAAGCAGATTAGATGGAAACATGGGAAAATGCTTTTATTACTTTGAAGAAAACATTTGGCCTTGGAATTTTGTGTGCAGTGTGTGATGTAACTGTTTCTTTCTCCCTCTCTCTCTCTCTCTCTCTCTCTCTCTCTCTCTCTCTCTCTCTCTCTCTCTCTCTCTCTCTCTCTCTCTCTCTCTCCGTGTTCCCCTTTTTCCCCTGCTCCTCTTTTATTACATCTTGTTGCAAAACACCTCGAGTGAGCAGCTGTGCTGTTAGATGCAGCACAACTGGCAGAAAAGTATCATCTCTTGTTATCGCCCAATTAATAACAGTGTCTCACCTGCGGAATGAAGAAGTCACCGACATGAGATTTGCATGTGCGTGAAAGTCTGCAAGTGCCAGTGCACTTCTTTATCATCAATACGTTCTGATTGAATCTGTCTGAACACCATCTAAAAATGCATTGTTAACTTTAGCACCCTTTAGCTCACAAACAAGCCTCGACGAGACTCAGTGTTTAAATTAGCATGTCTAGTCTCATTTAAAATAAGAGTTATATCAGTCGAAACCTGAGGCATTTTATTTACAGGGATAAATATCGGTTCCCTGTCAGCGCGAAGTCGCGGAGCCCGTATTTGTCTTTTGAGATTCATTATTTTGAATTGGACAAAATGTGTTTGGAAAATAGTTGAAAGGACTTAAACACCAGTATAGGGATAAGAGAGAGTGTAAGAGAATAGGCAGGGAGAGAAAGAGATGGAGAGGAAAGGAAATGATGTCTGACCTGTTCCCTTATTCAGACACCTGCATTAGCTATGTTCTCCCAGGTGCTTCAGCGAGGTGTGTGCGTGTGTCACACCCCCCTTCCACTCTATTACCTGCCTTTCATTGCACTTTGTGTACACGCTCCCCGAGCCAAAGCCAGCTCTCATCCCCCGCCTCCCATCATTTTAGTTGTCCAGGAAAGGGCCATGGGATGGCGACAAGACAAATTTGCCGTTAATACGAAGCCAGTGAACGTGGCCAGCGAGTTCTGCCATTGATTGATCATTCAGCAGCGTGGCATTGCTTTAATAGCTCCTGTAGCATTCAGAGAGGAACATATTTTAGGCCTAAGGGCTGCATATCAAAGACGCGGCGATCAGAGACACATAAGCGGGGGGGAGGCGGTGAAGGTCTTCGCCTGATGGAACAACAAACTAATAGTTGTGTCACATCAGGCCCCCGGTAGAGCACGGTAGCACCTTGGAAAAAAAAAAAGGCACAGCCGGCCACTTTACACAGCCAGAGCCAGCGGGTCATTTTTTTTGCAGCCGATGATGATGACGGTTGTCGACTGATGCGGTTATGATCCTTAAATCAACTTTCTGCTCGCTTGAACAGGGTCATAGGGAGTACGGGGGGGTACAAGGACAGGAAAGGTTGAAGGAGGAAAGAGTGCTCCCTCGTCCAAGCACGCCGCTGCTACCTGCCGCGGTAAAAATGTAGTTGCGCCACTGGTAATCAATCAAGGTTGGCACAGACATACATTTTTTAAAACGAGGCCTGTGTATCTTTGGCCTCTAATGAGCGAAAGGAGTAGGAAGAGGCTAGTCTGAAAAATGGCTAACCACCATCGGTGCAGTAATCCGGGACCAGAAAGATAAATTTCGGGTCAGGAACAGGGTTTATATTAAATACAGGATGCTGTGTATTCTTCTGGAATTGGGTTATTGAATAATGGTAACAGTTTAATCCGATTGCTCGGGTGGTGTTGCACACAAACGGGGGTTAGGGCGGGATTCTTTTTTTGCAGGAGACGTTATATAGCCAGTTTTGTCATGGTGCTGAAAAAGCTTTGATGCGGAATGATTAATGGTCATGATTAATAGACAGATGGAATTCTAAACGGATCGGGATGACAAAAAGAAGGAGAATAAATACAGATGTGTTGCAGGGAAAGGAGGATGGAGAGAGGGAGCAGAGAGAACGCAGTACTGGGAGAAGAGGCCCACGTGTCAAGCACATCGGCTAAAAATACACACCACACTGTCAAAATACAGGAAAAGCCTAGGACACTCGCTACAGCTGTGACCTTCCCTTACCGCTTACCTTCACCATCAGCTATTACAAACACTAACGATGGAAAACACACAAACACACACACGCACACCGAGGCAGGAAAAAAGTGATACATGTTCACATTCATAACAGTATGTCAGAAGCACCACACGGATAACGGCAGAGCTGAAGTGGCAAAAACCACAGCGAAAGGACGCAGCCCGGGATCCAGAGCAGCACAGAGATGTTCCTTGGAACGTGGAAAGGTTATTGATTGGTCCCGCAATAATTTCCGCCGGCTCTTTGATATGCAAACGATCCTGAGTGAATTTACAGCAGTACTATCGGACTCATTTCACAGTTCTTAGTGTCTCTCCCTCTCTCTCTCTCTCTCTCTCTCTCTCTCTCTCTCTCTCTCTCTCTCCCTCCCTCTCTCTAGAGCTTTCCTCGCCTCATTAGCCCACTGTTCTCCATTACTGGCATAATTAAAATCTTTAGTAGCTTATCAAATTCAAAATATTTTCTGCTGATCGCATTGAGGGCTTCAACTCGCCGGTTATTTTGCCACAAAAGGAATAAATTAGGACTAAGCATTTGTGATGAGTGTGTGTGTGTGTGTGTGTGTGTGTGTGTTGCAGTTAAATGCTTGAAAGGGAACAGTTATGGTATCTGCAGAGAAAGAGAGATTGATTAAAGCCGGGAAATAAAAATTTACCGAGTAATTCAGATAAGCAGAGGGTAAATCATCTTCCTTTATATTTTGAAAACTGATTCAATTAATAGCCCTGAGAGCTGATGGGTCCATCTACCAAATCCTCTCTTACTTCATTTTATAGTTCCAAGTACACACTCTCGGACCAGTCTCTAGGAACAAATGCCTGTATGTATGTAATATATTCAATAGTACTGATCTAGTATTCGTAGCCTGTGAATCACTGGCTATTGCTAATGCAGAAACCTCAGTCCAGTCACATTTAACTTGGTCATGGACGGCGATTTAATGGTACGGAGAGCTACGTGTGTGTGTGTGTGTGTGGAAGTTCTGCAGTGTGCCATTTTAAATGTGGTTTAAGTTGTGTGTGTCAATTAGGCAGTGCAGAGCTTTAAGTATTTTGCACATTAACTTGATTTTCAGAATATTACCCTAGGGGCTTTTTTTTTTTTCTTCCGTCCGCTTTCTCAGTCCCCTCTCAGTCTGTCTTTTTTTTTTTCCTCCTCTGAGCGATCGTTTTTATGTGTTAAAAACGTGTTATGGTGAACTTGCTCTCTTGTCTCAGAAGATTATTCAGATTTCACGCCTTGTCTCTATGTTAATTAATTACTTTAAGCATGAAATGCGCATGAATGCCAGAGATTTGTATACACAAACACCCTTGGTGAGAAAGCGCGAGAGAGAGAGAGAGATAGAGAGAGAGCATGTCTGATGCGAGCGCATCTCCTGACGCTCGCCCGTAGTGAAACAATTCCTAATTAATATGCTCCTTTGTTTACTCAGCTCCTTGTTTTTTTTGGATTTAATTACAGCATGAGTGGAAGTGGATTAGCCCATTAATTGATTTAATTATCCAATTTGTTTTTGTGAAAGGCGTGATTCCAGCTGAGCTGCAGCAGCTGTGGAAGGAGGTAACGGGCACGCATGTGAAGGAGGAGAACAGCGCCAACAACAACGGCCACCGTGGCCTGGACTTGTCCTCCGCCTCACCCGTGCCTCCCAAAAGCAGCCTCCTCAACCAGCACGCTACCACGAACGGCCAGTACGGCAGCCACACACTCAAGAGAGAGAGGTAGGAGCATGGTTAGAAGTGCTGAGTACTATTTTTTTACTAAGAATGGTAGTAATGAGAGGCAATTTTCTGAAGAAACCTTATGGGCCTTTACATTTACATTCATTCCTCACACACGTTACAGTTACTGGAGGTTTTTTCTCTTCATGTTAATAACATGTTGTATCTTTTACAGCTGTATTTAATACAACCTAAAGTTCAGTGTAACATGTGGGTGCCGTGTATCCTGACCCAATAGGAGTATGCTGTGCTATAGATAGATTTTCTTGAGGCTGTGGGTGTTTTTTTATATATTTTTTTCCCTGTATCTTTTTTTTTCCATCCACGGAGAAAGTGTATTACCGAAACACATTAGTGTTCGCCACCTCTTTCCTGTCATCTTTGACTAAAGCAAACAGGCCCTACTTGTTTCCCTGTTCAAGATTGCAATGCCTTCAGGGGGAGCACATTTTGATGGACAGCTACCCATAAGGCTTGGCCTAGTAACTATTAATTTGTCGTTAGTAAGTACCTCAGTCGTTTCATTAAGGGCACAAGCTCTGCAGGCCAATTCAGTCTTTGGGGAGGGGAAGCGAACACCTGGGAGTCCATGGCTATTTCTGCAGCTAGATTACAGCAATGGGACTAGGCCCATTTTCTTATTAATTACCAGCTTTCTTTGTTAGACTTCACTATTTGTATTTGTACTTGTGTCCAGTATACAGCCTTATGGTTTGACTTATCTGTTAGTTAAATAAGACTTGAATTAACCTCAAAACACAGATACACAGCCCAGTAAATGTCAGGTATGAGAGTGCTCTAGGCTGGGCTCTGCCGTAACTGTAACTCTGAGATGAATCAGAGGTTAAATAAGCAGAGAGGCACAGATGAAGTTTCTTAAAGAAAAACGCAGGGATCTATTTTGTATTTAACACTGTAAAGAAGCTGGTCATCTTTCCAGAGCGTTATAAAGGTTCTTTATGTATAGGCTTGACATCATCCCGCCATCAAGATTTATTTGGAGAAAGCGCCGTGTCGCGGCTGTGTCTTTGAGGAAGAAATTAATTTGGCGTGTAACACATGCACTTGTTTTTATCTGCTGAGGCTTGATCTTTGAACTGTTTGCGAGAAGCCTCAAGGCACTATGAGCTCACACGCATTTATGTTCGGCTGATCACAACCTGAGAAAATGATGCAATTGAAAGCACAGTTAATGCTGCAAATCCAGGCCTGAAATGAGCAGAAAGTTTGCAGAATCCCATCCTCCATTTAAGTGAAGGTACAGTTACAGGGGAGACGCTGTTTCTCTAACTGAGATAGATATATCCCCTGATGGAGGAGATAAAGGGACTGGTATGCAGTATACAATACACCGACCAATATTTATTTTTTTTAATAGCAATGAAGATTATCAGTAGGAGTGTACCAGAGAATTGGGTGTGACACTGACACGCGTTCACTTACCAGCAGTTATTATACAAGGAATAAAACATAACGGTGTGCTGTTATAGGACAGGCTGGTGTGATACAGCTGGATGCCAAGCAGAGTTAGTGGATTATTTTCCATGTATAGTACATCACAAACCGTCTACGTTACAATTACACTGATAGCAATTGCGATTTGTAATTAGTTCCTGGCATCACTTCATTATCCCTGTCATCACTATAGAAGTCATAAACAGCCATACCCTCACAAAGCTCCCTTTTTTTAATCTCTTGAAGTTAATAAGACCCCGGAAAGTCCTGCGTCCTGAAGACTCGCCCATGATGCTGACCCTCGAGAGTCCTTCTATAAATGTCAAATGAACATCTCCTTGCAGAAAACATCATCAATGATTATACCTTTTAAATAACAGCAGATTTTTAATCACTTTACTATTTACCTTAGATGAGTCCATGTGTAAAATACTTATTACTATATACAGAAATAATACGTTTAAACAAGCGCTTTGTTAATGAATCATTTGAATTTCAGCCGGCACTAAATTCTGAGCTGTGCTCTTACAGAAAATCAATCAACACCTTCTGACAAATCGGATTCAAGAATTCAGACGCTCTTTCTTTCTTTCTCTGAAAAGACTTTTCACTCACACCGAGTGCACACACAAGTCGTTCATCAATAAAAAAAAGAAAAACGTAGAAAGGCAAACAAGCTCTAGGTGGGAGCTGAGCCTTCTTTGAAACATTGGAGAGGACGGGAGTAAAAGCTCACCCTCTCCCTCTCCAACACGTGCCACTGAAGATTAAAGGAGACGTCAACAGCAGTTTAGCGAACGGCAGCATGAAGAAGGCACTCTGCTGGCTGAATATGCAGCAAGCATCTCAGATCTGTCAGAAGAGCGAGCAGGTGATCGCTCCCTCGCCTCTCTCCTGTGCTCCCTCTCACACCGCCTCTCTCCACAGAGCTCCATTCAGAGACGGTGTTAACAAAAAGTCATTATCATGCTACAACATGTTAGGCAAATTAGAGAACAGCATTAATAGTTCTGCGCTTTGATGATGTGTTGCGTATTGTTTGTTTGTGTGGAATGATGAAATAACATACATCAGTTATTCCATCTGCTTTCACCACAGGCAGTTAGGCTGATTCCTGTTAGCTTCTCTGCACCTTGGTTGAACCCAGGAGTGGTTTAGTTCAGGTGATTTGTAAAAACCTGTTCACCAACAGAAAAATACGTCCTCTCCTTCGTCCTGAAGAGCTTTTGACACTTTTTTTTTTTCACGAGTCCTTTTTGTCATGCAACAGCCAACCTGCACTGAGTTGATGGACCCGCTCCCTCCAGTCCTGCCGGATCGTTTTCCTCTCGGCCCGTTAAGTACCATGTAGTTAGGTTCATGTGTCATATAAAAATCTGGCCAGTCACTGCGACGCCTGCAACTAAAACCTTAAGTGCATCCACAGGCGTCGTGCGCTTGCTTTTCACTTCCGTCTTAAAGGAAAGGAGAAGAAATCCAATCGCTCAGCGCACGTTTTAGATGCGGCCCGCTCCTGCTTTTAGCAGCCTTGCTGCTCTCCCAGTGGTGCCGGCCGTGGAGACGAGGCACTCACACACACCCAAATATAATAAAAGCCTTCAACGTGTCAGTCCATCTGACCCATCAGTGCTCCGATAAGGGGCCGACAGCTGCGTGAACCTGTGCAAACCTATGCTGAGATACTTATCTTATTTAGAAAGAGAGAGGTTACGGAAAGAAATTCAAGAGAATTCACAGAGAAAAGAGGCAAAAGTGTTGCGCCCTGTTGTTCTACTTCTTTTCCTTCCCAGCATGCATCAGGAAGGGGATGCTCAGGGGAGGCGCAGCTCAGCAAACTTGTTAAAGAGATAAATAATCAGATACGGGTCCCCTCGACCCCACCGCCTCTCCCCTTTAATTGATCTTCCACTCTGAAAATGATAATTAAATCATTTTAGGGGCGAGGCTTAGGGAGAATTGAGTCGGGAGTTGGGGGAATTGGGTAAAGGCTCAATGGGATTTGTGGGGATTTTTTTTTTTTTCTTTCAGAAAAAGTCATACAAATTATGTTGTGGCTAAAAGCAATTTCTCTGTAAACGTAGACCCAGATACTGTATCACTGATTTAACTGTACGTTGCTGTCTTTTTATAAATCATTACGGATGAAAATAGCGTGAGCTTTGTACTATGTTACCCTACTGAATCACAATAATGTAATATGACACAGCAGCATTTTATATCCTAAGCATTTAGACATTTACGTATCCTTGAATTTCACATGTGCACTTTAGTTGGAAGTGTGTTTGACCTTGGGGTGTGATGTGTTTAACCGTAGCTTCAGGGTATCACCTAAAATCTGCTTCCACTTCGCCGAGGTTCGTTCTGAGCCGTCGTGTAAGCAGTAAGCAGATGACGTGATTTGCCACGCTGAAGTAAAAAGATCATTAGAGGTCGTCTCTTTCTGTCCCCGAGGCTGCTTGACTGTAATAGGCCTGCCTGGAGACAAGTCAAATTTAACACAGCTGAAGTTTAGACTGCTGGACCGAAATGGGGCCGTCATTCAGAGGACCCTCCCCTCATCCCAAAATCCCAGGCCCCTATTACCCCTAATGTTCCGCTCTTTAAATTTTGCCATTTCCCACAATTTAGTTACTTAAAGCGAGTCACTTTTGTTATCATTTGCCTCTCCCAAGTCCTCAAGCACTCCACTGTTCAATATCATTTTAATACTAAATTAAGCAACATGCGATGGAGAATTAAAAACGAGGATGTGTTTAAATTAAAAATCGCCTCTGTTCACCATTGGCTGGTCCTTGTTAAAAAGTCATTAGAATATATCTTGCCCTGTGTATTTATTAGCCATTTCAAAACAGAGGCCTTAATGTGTATGCATAATTCATCATTGAATTTAAAAAAACTGATATTTCTGATTCTGGAAAGGAAAAGAAAGTATGGTTTCATAATATGGCTCTATTATTGCTTGTTAACTACAAAGTTGAGTCTTAAGCAGGTAACTTGAAAACTCTGACATTAGTTGCAGCCCCACTTTGAAGAGAATCTAGGAGCTACCACATTTCGTGTAGTTAAATGGATTATCAGGGGTTTATCAGTTTGTTGGACTGAGTAATAATACGTTTGGAGCAGGCAATCATTTTAAAACCGTTTTTTAAAGTAGTAATTCGTTGCTAGTGGAGACAAGGCGAAACTGTGAAAAGAAAGCTTGCCAGTTGTTTTCTAATGCTGTTGCCTTGGTTAGTGAAGGGATGTGGTTTGCCGAGAGACGATGTTGAACTGATGGCTCAGACAGGTGATAAAGAAAATTCCTACTGAGCAGCTTGGTGTTCTGATCTGCCATTTGACAGTTTATCTGACTTTTGTTGTCTCACCACGATCATTTGCGTCATACGTAGTGTAAGAATTAGCTTTTAAAGCTGAGAACCAGTGAAAGGTGTTTTCCAGGCTGTTTGATTAAGCAGCATGTACAGCTGTTTATTTCTTTAAAGCTGTCTCAACTTTTTGTTTATTGTTGAATTTAGCATCGTTTACAGAAGAGCAACAGTGGGTTATCTAAAGAGGGATTTCATTTCTTTTGAAGTTATTCAGGCAAAAAAACAACAACTTGAAGACTCAAAATGAAGACTCTCCTGTAGAGGAAAACCTGCTGCTTGTTACAAAGCACCTTCATAAATGTTAAATAAGCATCTCCTTAAAGAAAGCTTCACCACACCAGTGATTATATGCTGTGTCTATTTATTATTAGGCTTAGGTTATGCAGCTCACTGTGAATGAGTTGTTGCTATAGAAATGATAACGTATTAGAACAAGTGCATGAATATGTTACAGCCTACACTGTTGTCAGAGCTGTGATGTTATGTTATGTGCTGTAAATTAATTAACACCTTTTCACCAATCAGATTCAACTGTGATATAACATTGTTTAGGCTGGTTTAGTAATAGTCACATACTCTGCACTGTACACAATTGCAACACCAGTAGTTCTAGCAAACAAGATTCATATGGCCAAGCATTCAGTGTTACAGAGGTAGAGGAAAATTAGTGTTAAATCCTCACATGCACACACAGGCTTTTGCCGTCTCTCAGCGGGCTGATAAATTGATAGCAGGTGTAGTGTGTTTACTGTTTGCGCTCGGTGGGCGCTGGCCAGCTGGATTGGGAAGCTTCCTGTTGTGGGAAAGGCAGCCTGCTCCAGGTGGATGGAGGGATCGTGGTTCAGCGGTCAGGACTGAAAGGACACGCTGTTTCTGCAAGCTCCTCGCTGGCCCCATCAAAGCACGCTACCATGCGCATCAGCAGAAAGCCAGAATTAGCTATTGATTGGCCAGCACCGGACAACTTGGAGTCCCTGATAGGCCACAAATTACATCTGGTCCGAAAGCCAAGATCACATGATCACACTGTAGGTCAGACCGGGACACTGAGGTGTACATCTAAGCACAGCTTTTGACCAGAGATAAGTTGAGTTTATGCAGTGTGTGAACGTGAAGACCCTTATTAGATTGAGGGTAAACTGTAAACTGTGTCACATTACAGTGTGTGGCTAAATCTGTTATTGATAATAATGTACTTGTCTTTTCCACAGCTCAGTGCTGGATGAACACACACACCATAGTCACCCTCTCTATGCACACGGTGTGTGTAAATGGCCGGGGTGTGAGGCAGTGTTCGAGGACTTCCAGTCTTTCCTCAAGTAAGAAAAAACAAATCTCACTCTAACATGACCACACACACAACTCTTCCAACTTATGAAGGTGAACCCAGTCGTATAGTTTTGCTACGATGCTGTGTGCTTTAATAGCGGCTCTCCTTGCTCCTGTGCTCCCCCTTTCATTTAGCCATTCAGCCACGCTACAGGTGGACCCTCTGTGTGTGTGCTTGTGTGTGTGTGAGAGAGTGATAAGTGCTGTTCCCATGGTGATTTTTGCCACTTTGTCCCAAACAAACACGAGAGGCATGTTTATCTGCAGCAGGCCGCACC
The DNA here is from genome assembly GCA_028566355.1 of Doras micropoeus. Classification (NCBI taxonomy): domain Eukaryota; kingdom Metazoa; phylum Chordata; class Actinopteri; order Siluriformes; family Doradidae; genus Doras; species Doras micropoeus. The sequence goes on from JAOUQY010000019.1 coordinate 6,738,363, forward strand.
ACAAGAGCGCTGCAGGTTTGCCCTTGTCTTTTGTCTGCGGACAGACATAGGGGCCCACTCTTTCCTTCTTCTGCTCACTTTTTTTTTGTTGTTTTTTACACTTGCAATGAGACAAGATCACACTCTCAATTCTTTAAGTGAATGTAAGAATTGTGTAAACAGGTTTCGGCAGAACAAAGGAAGTCAGCGCTGATTAAAGTGGCAATCTGTTAGCACACGAATCCTACAGCTTAGCAGCTCAAGCCCTAGCATGCCAATGATACAAATATATACAGCAGCTGTCTCTTTTACCTTTTGCCCTTATGTTAGGCACTTATCCTGAGCTCATGTGCTCCAGGCATATCAGAATTAAAACAGGAGGTGTTTACCCTCAGACTCAGGAGTTTACTTGGGAGTGTGTGTAATCCAACACATAGGTAATGAGAACAGGCAGCATATTAGTTATTGTGTATCGATCCGTATTCTATCAGAATAAAGCATGCAGAGCAAAAAGCCCCACAGAGAGGTGCAAGGCCATGGCTGCTCTCCTGCTCTTCCTTCTCCTTTTTCATTCCCTGCCTCATTTTACTTCATGTTTCAGAGTCAAACCGCCTGCCACTTAGTGACGTTGATTAGAAAAAAAAATATGGTGCTTGGAACTGCAACCGTTTCTCCAGATCACATTGCAGTAGTGCCATATTCTTCCTCTGTCATCTGTTAGCCTACGAGAGAAAGAAAGTGTTAATGAGTACGTTTGCACGTCTAAGCATAAAGGAACGTGTGCTTTTCCCACTTCACACAGCAAATATCTAAACAGGAAAGTGAGCGCCTGTTTCTCATATGTTACAGCAGGCTTTGGAGCGTCCTGCTTAATCCATCCTTACTTCTCCCTTCTCTGTGGCTTACTTCATAGCTTCATCATTTGTTTACAAAAATGAGTGGAATTAGCATCTGAGAGCTTGGCGAGGGAAAGAAAAAATTCCCTCTCCTTAAAAAGGACCCAAGTGCACTCTGCAGTGTTTTCACAAGTGTTTTTATCATGGCAACATCTTGTTTACTTTACTCGCTTGCCCTAAACTGCTTGGAACATGTTAAGAAAACACTTGTAGAGGCATCACAAAAGCTGTCTTTGTTTAAGCGAGGCAGGGTGAAGGTTCAGCCGGCATAGAGGAGGTGTTAGCGCTTGACGCCATTAAACGTTACCACATGCACCTCCTCCAGTCTGATGATCCACAGCTCAGAAGAACTGCAAATAAAACACAAAAAGATGAGCACTACATCAGGTCAGACAATAAGAGGCACTGAAAAACTTCTTTGACCTGAGAGGGATTGAGTGAGGAGCACAAAGGCAGAAGCTTTTAGTCAGCCGAACCTATGTATCTGAGCTTCGTGAAAAAGAAGCAGCTCAATAACAGCGAGCAGATCTCTGCAGCGCGTGCCAACAGCAACAACCAGCATCGGGCCAAGGTGTTGTTTTAAACCCGGAGGTTATTTATTCTGTCTGTGAAAGAAAATATTGCATACCTGGTTGTGCTGTCACAATAAATAAAATAAATGAAAAGACTAATTCCTGTTTGGGAGATGAGGGCTTGGAGGGAGAGGTGGGCTACAGGTCTGGGGGAATGGCACAAGCAGTTTAAGGAACGTTGGAGTAAAATCTCTAACTTCTTTCGTGAGCATAAATAGTGGGACTGGATTCCTTTCTATATGACTTCTGACCTCCTTGGATATTTCAGTAAACCTCCAGGTCATATGTCAAGACAAATGATCAATAGCCATTTGTATGCCCTCATGGGTGAGTGTTAAGTGTCATATACACTATATTGCCAAAGGTATTCACTCACCCATCCAAATCATTGAATTCAGGTGTTCCAATCACTTCCATGGTCACATGTGTATAAAATCAAGCACCTAGGCATGCAGACTGCTTCTACAAACATTTGTGAAAGAATGGGTCGCTCTCAGGAGCT
>JAOUQY010000019.1:6740411-6763338 GCA_028566355.1 Doras micropoeus
AGTTGAAGCTGTTATAGCTGCAAAGGGTGGGGCAACATCATATTAAACCCTATGGATTAAGAATGGGATGTCACTCACGTTCATATGCATTTGAAGGCAGGCGAGCGAATACTTTTGGCAGTATAGTGTATATTTATATATATATATACACGCACACACACGTCAGGAAACTGAATTAGTGTGAATATATCTGAGTTAGTGATATATGACCAATGAATCAGTTTTGTTTTATTTCTCTTTTATTACATTGGCACTGTCGTTGTTTTGCCATGCTATATCACATTAATTCCCATACATGCTGTTTACTTTTCTAAACTGTATGTTGACTTTAGACCTGTGTTTTACTTGCCATATTTACAATAGAACGCAGTAATTTGCAAACCACCAACGTCCATTTTAATATACTAATCGTCTGTGGAGGCCGTCTTGCCCTGAAGCGTAAAAGATATATTTACTCGATTCCGAGAAGCAGTTAAAGACAACACAAACCCGAACAGACACGAATTCTCAGTCTTAATGGCAAATCAAATATGAATAAATAAACGAATACTAAATGATACTAAGCTGTTTTGTTCTGGAGGACGTTTGCTCAAGTAAATGTCTGCACATCACTAGGAACAATAAACAGTGGAAGATATCTCCAGTTTGCTCAGAGATTGTTGTGATAGCTGTTCCCTCGGTGTGCCTTACACCACTGTATTATTAAGTCGGCATTAAGAGCGCAGGCTATCTCAGTGCCATGTAGAACGCTGACTGCTTAAGCAGTGCCTGTTTAACTTGTTTTATTGTGGCAATTTACATTAGAGACTGTCATCCTGCCAGGAAGCTTTATAAAAAGTCCTGCGCTTGAGGTCCAGAAAGTGACACATGCCAGCGCTCATAGTCCCTCCTGCTGTCAGTTGTGCCATTCACGCAGACCTCCTCATGTCCAGACGCTCTTCTGAGAGGCTGATTTAAGGGCCATTTGAATATTTCATTTCCTATTAATTATGCACTCTTACTCTACAGTCATTAGAAGGGAAAGGAGGAAGGGGGGAGGGGATCATCCAGTGTAACAAAGGATGAAAGGGACAGGAGATGCTGCTTCTGCTTTTATGAACTACACAATTCACAAGCCTGTCACGTTGCTCCATGGCGCTTTTTAAGGTGTGATTTTGGATGGATGTTTTAAAAATGTTTGCTTGATATTGAAACTGAATATGAGCAGAAAAATCACCTTGTTTATACCTTATTTATGATTATACCATAACGCTGTTGAATGCTCGAGTCTGATTGGTCAGAAGCCGTTGATTATTTTTCTTGACACCATGAAAAGTAGCGCTGGATAGAAGTCAAGTAATCGGTTTATTTTAATGCGCTTGTTCTAATATATTATTGTTTCTATAGTTCATACGCAGGGAATAAGCCAAGGTTAATAATAGACTTTAACAAAGAGAGACCTATATTCATTGATAAAGTTATTATTATTAGTAAGGACACATTTAAGTATCATTTATGGAAATCTTTGCACTTTCTCTGTAACAAGCTGCACTACTAACTACAGGCTGCTGAGGAGCCTCCAGTTTATAGCTGCTGTAATGCAAGTGCTAACAGGAACTGCCTTGTCTTATGTTCATTCCTGAGCATGTAGCTGTAAATGGTTAAAACACATGACATTCTTTAATCAATTACAACCTCTGTAGCACAAAAGGAAATAAACACTATGGGAAGTGCTGTTATTGAAAAAGCAATCAATTTCAAGGTGGCCATTATGTTTAAACCTTTACTTATCTGTAAAGGATTTTAAAGATGGAAAATGAACAGACTATTATGCTAACAGACAGATCTATTTGTACGAGGGATGAGAGACACTCAGCCACCATCATTTCAGTCATTTCCTTTGAATACGCGTATGAACACAATGTACGATTCCCATTCCCGTCTGTGTCTTGTTACCTGCATCACTCACACTCACTCATCACTGTTTAACATCTGCACTCAGTATAACATCTGCAGCCGTGATTGATTGACTGATTGATTGATTAAGCCAGCATTAGATTTTGCGATATAAATAGCAAGAATATGTGTGTTGGAAAAGAAGACAGGGCCCAGGGTGTGAATTGTGGTTCCCTTCCCTCCAGCATCACTGCTGTTCACTTCCACGAGTCCCCACCTGGTGATAGTGACCTACGTGGTCAGCAACGATGTGATATAATTTACGATATATATAATATATTGGCTCCATTAGCAGGGATAATGAAGTAGCGAAATGAAAGGGTATTTGTGAAATCGGTTCAAACATCCTGCTCGGCTTATGATTAAATGATTAATGAAATGCCCCTACATAAGCATTTTTCTGAACCTGTAATTCATGCAGAGTCTGATAAAAATCCTCCAATCATATTTCCTTCACTGGCAAAAACCTTATCTCCTCATTTTATATAAATCACCATAAAAAAGGAGGAAAGAGAAAGCCTTGGTGGGGCCAGCTACTTATTTAGATTAGTTATAAATGTGGTGGTGGTGGTGGTGGGGGGTGTCTGGAGTAGAAGATCTTGGCAGAGTAAAATAATCATGTGTAATTATATTCATAATTCAAGTTTATTACAGATTTCATCTCTCTTCTCCTTGTTGTCCTTTGGCTTTTTCTCCTGGCTTCATTTAGTTCCTCTTCATCTCAATGACATAATTAACTGAAAAATCCACCCAAACTAAGTAGATTCCATTTACATGTTGAAAAGGGGAGATGTGTTGCAGGAGAGCAGGACACAATGATTCAGAATCTATATTTTCTCTGAGATTATTATTCTTTCCTCACACATAGGCTTCCAAAGATATGGTCACTGCAATAAAGATTCCAGTACTTCTCTTTTTTTTTTTTTTTTTGTGAGAAGACGCACTCATGTGCTTGTAGAATGTGATCTTTTCGCATGCGGAATTTGATTTATTTACTTTGCATCATTCTAGTGTGATTATACTTGGGTCCATTTTCCCTTTGCCAATACGGAAAAGGAGATGATTGTCCCACAGAACATGCGGATAATGTAATCCAGTATTTCACCATGAATGCATTATCAAATGTTTAATAGTTGGCTGTAAAATCTCATGCTTCTCTCTCTCTCTCTCTTTCTCTCTCTCTCTCTCGCTCTCTCTCCGTCTCTGTGTCTAGACATCTGAATAACGAGCATGCGTTGGACGACCGGAGTACGGCCCAGTGCCGGGTACAGATGCAAGTAGTCCAGCAGCTGGAACTGCAGGTATCTTGCCTCTTTACTCGCACTCCTTTGCTTCTTCTGCTCTTCTTCAGTCCATCTCCATCCATCCTCACCCCCACCACCACCACCCCCCTCCTGCAATCTTTTATTCTCTCTGACCAGTGGTTCAGAGATGTGGGGAGGGGAAGTGCAGCGAACAAAAATGAAATTATTTTGTACATTTGTGAGTAACCAGTCATTAAAAATGTGTTATGTATGCATGACAGCCAGCCAAAGATATATGGGAAGCCTGGGGCCTTAGTCCAAAAGATAATTACATTCTGAATTTTACTGGGTTTTAAAGTCATTTATGACTTCTAACTATTTGGCAGCCCAATAAAACATTCAGTGATGGGCATGCTATTAATAATGCTGTGTTTTTATGGAAAAACACACGTTTGGAGCATTTTGTCAGTAAATACCACTTCTGCTGATTAATACATACGTTGAGTGGTTTTTAGCGCCAACAGTTGTAATGGCAGCTAATGTATATGCATAAGGATATTACTTATGCATGTATTCAGGGACGAGAAGGTGATGTTCCATTAGAGCAGATTAGCACGAACGAGGGACAGACACAACCCTGGAATATCTTAAGAATAGTGCAGCTCCTAACGCATCCGTAAAACAAGAACAATCAGGCAATTCATCAGTACTTTCATATATGTGTCTGTTTATCCAGGATTACTCAGCAGCGCGGCCTATTCAGACTGCTCAGCAGTACAAACATTGTCAGGCTTTCATGTTTGGGTTTGGCACACAGAGAAGAAGAGAAAAGCTGTTTAGGTGTGTTTAGTGGCATGCCATAGACAGTGTTTAGCTGTTTTAGGTTCTGCCTAGACTCATAATATGTACAGATATCCATTATTGGTCAGAATAACAACTGGAAGATGGGTTATTTCAGTCTGATTATTTCTAATATTTCCTTGTGATTATCTGTGATTATTCTGTATTTGAAGGACAGTGCAGTCTGTTTGGGATTTATGTATAAACATGATACATATTCAAAAAATTCAATTGAAATAAGCTGCTTTTTCAAAACGGTTGCTCGTTTGTATAATCATCCTCCTGAGTTTTTTCTCTTTTATTCTTCATTACAGTTAGCAAAAGACAAAGAACGTCTGCAAGCTATGATGACTCACCTACACGTCAAGTCCACAGAGCCCAAAACCACCCCACAGCCCGTAAGTACCAACCCTCCTGCTTGTTTCCTTGTTTATCTCCTTCCTTGTTTCCTCTCTTAATTGCAATGACGATTGCATTTTCACCATCGTCACGTCTCTTGAAAAGCCAAAAGATGACACAGAACAGCCATGAATAGAAATCTCAGAATGCAGCTGATTAGGTTTTTAGGGATAGTTGTACATACGTACAATAATATCTACATATACATATAATATAATTATATAATGTATAATACAAATCGCACAGCCATAACTAATGAATATGTTTTGCTTCGACAAAAACACAAAGGCATAATATTTATGAAGTCTTTAAATTTACTAGCATGCTGACCCTAGACATAATTTAGTAGAAGAGTGGTAAAGAATTAAAGAGTAAATGCTTTAGAAATCTAGAATTTTATGTATAGACATTCACTGGCCACTTTAATAGGAACACCTGTGCCCCTGCTCATTTTTGCAAATGATCGAGCCAGCCACTCATGTGCTGCTACTACTTCATGTAGAAGCAGTTCAGGAGTTTCAGTTAATGTTCAGAACAAACATCAGAATGCAGGAAAATATATGTATATATCTCCATGACTCCATTACTATGGCATGGTTGTTGGTGCCAGAGTGGCTGATTTGAATATTTTAGAAACTACAGATCTATGTCTACGCAGTTTACAATGGTGCAGCAAGCAACGAATATCCAGTGAGCTGTGGTTCTGTAGGCAGCAACCCCAAATTGAAGTCAAAGGAGAATCATCAGACTGATTCAAGCCAAGAGGAAGGCTGCGATAACTTTAAAAAAAAAACACTCTTTACAAACTGTAGTGAGTAGAAAAGCATCTTGGCTTTTGGAATGCACAACCTTGTGGCAGATGTACTACAGCAGCAGAAGACCGCTTTAGGTTCCATTTTTCTCAGCCAAGAACAGGAATCTGATGCTACAGTGGGCACAGGTTCACTGAAACTAGAGAGTTGAATAGTGAACACAGTGGTCTGTTTTTTTTTTGTTTGTTTTTTCTTTTCAAATTCCAGCTTCCAGTTTTGGTGTGGTCTTCTGCTTTTGTAGCCAATTTGCCGTAAGATTCAACATTTGCATTCTGAGATTCTTTTTCTGCTCACTATGGTTGTAAGGTTTTGCATGATTTTGTGCATTGCACCGCTGCCACCTGATTGGCCGATTGTGTAATTGCATTAACGTGTGTGCTAATGGTGTTCCTATTAATGGAGTGTTGTGGAGTATATATTATCTGGTAAATATCCTGGCATAAATGAATAAATTAAAGTGCTAGTGTGAGAAGGTGAGATATATAGACACACACTGTTGTAGTCAGAAGTTTACGTCCACTTATCATGGACAAGAATATCATGGCAATATTGGGCGTCCAGTGATTTCTTTGAGCTGTTGTTCTTCTATGGTAGTACAGCATAGGTCATAAATAAAAAAAAATAGTATTTGGTGGGGGGGGGGGGGTGTTCTGAAATCAACACAGGGTAAAAATTATACGTACACCCACTTAGATTATTAATTCAGTAGTGCTGAAATTTCCAAATGTCTTTCAACTTGCCAAGATCTGTTGACTTCCTGTTAGTGATCATGATTGACTGCAGCTGGTAGCATCTCTGTGCCCACATAAAAAGGTTTGTTTGACAGCACTCGTTGGATTAACAACACACAGTACCAATGGGAAAGTCCAAGGAGCTCAGTGCAGATCTCAGAAAGATGACAACAGATTTAGTCTGGACTGTCTCTTAGAGCCATTTCTAAACAATTCCAGAGTCTAAGATCATCAGTTCAAACAGTTGTGTGTATGAAAGTTATTGGGCGGTATAGCCACTTGGGTACACTAATTACATTTACATTTACAGCATTTTGCAGACACACTTATCCAGAATATCTTGCATTTATCTCATTTATATAACTGAGCAGTTGGGGGTTAAGGGCCTTGCTCAAGGGCCCAACAGTGGCAGCTTGGTGGTGGTGCTGGGGCTTGAACCCCCAACCTTCTATTCAGTAACCCAGCACTTTAATCAGTGAGCCACCCCTGCCCCTAATTAGGTGGTAGCATCATGCTTTTGCTGCCAGTGTATGGAATAATGAAGCAGAATTCTTAAGCATAACCTTAAAACCATCTGCTAGATTGTTGAAACTTGGACACAGTTGGGTGTTCCAACAGGACAGTGACCCCAAGCACACATCAGAGCTGGTTGTGGAATGGATAAAGCAGGCTAGCATGAAGTATTATCAGGCTAAAATTAATAACAAATTATTAAGTAATAACACTTTATAGATAGATAGATAGATAGATAGATAGATAGATAGATAGATACTGTAGATTGATTGATTGATTTATTGATTGATTATAAGGTACCCAGACAAAGAGTGTGTAAAATGCAGTCTGGGATATTAATAGCATTGTTGGCTCATTACCACATGCCCTTACATCGATGGGAGACTTTCATGTAAGTAAATCAGTGATTTGAAGGGAAATGTCACTAAGCCTGTTTATCAGTGTATCTGTGTATTTACCATTACTACATGCTTTTTTTATTTATTTATTTTTTTTTAGAAATGTGACCTTTACACTGTCTATAATGAAGTTTTTTGCTGCTGCTTCTTTTTTGTTTGTTTATTTTGTACCAACCTGGTGAGTCAAAGACAGTATAATTAGATCTCCAATTACCATTTAATTCATTCAAGTCCTAGAATGCATCCAAATGGTGAAAGACGAACAGTGCCCCAAAATGTACACAGCAAAGTAACATTATTCACCTGAGTGCACTGTAAATTAGAACAAGCACAGACGCAGCTGTTTAACCCGTTAAAAATTCCTCTCAAAAATGTAAAAGCAGCACGCGATGGCAATGCTGCGTCTTTGTCAGCGACAGGCTTCTGAATTTCTTTATTATACACATGTCCATCAAGTGGGGCACCAGGATGATAATGAGTGTTAATAGGCTGTGTGGTAATTGTGTTAGATGTGTGTGCTGATGGTAGGGGGTGGAGATGGGGTTGGTAGGGGCAGGAGGCTGGGCTTTATTAAGCACTGTCTGTTGGCTTTAACCTGCCTTGCCCTCCCCCAAACCCCCCCACCCAAACTATATTAACAATGACAGCATTACCATGTAAAAATGTAGGCATCTGATACTGTGAAAGCAATTGACAGGGTTGACATTTCATTAATTTCTTAGCACAAATGCAACCATTTATGACCCTGACAATTGAAAATCGGTCTTTTTTCCTCTATGCTTTTCTCCCCTTCCCTCATCGCACACCACACAGTAATCATGTTTAATTTGAAACCATGGCCTCCTTTGGCAAATTAGCAATTAAAACAGTTTGGTGTGGGAAATATGTATTTGTGTCATCAGCAACACTGCACGCACACTCGCAGACACACACACACACACACACACACACAGAGACACACACAGATTAATAGCAAGAGCAGCAGGTCAGGCTTGCATTTTCCACTCTAGTGAAAGAGGAGCACAGCTGCCAGGAGATCCACTGTACCACTTAGAGCTCCCTGCTTAATTAGTTTATTATAGTCATTATTACTTAATACCTCTTTAATAAATCTTTCCTTTCCTCTTCATAAAAAAGGAGCAACCCTCTTTCTCAAGAATGTTCTAGACTTATCTTTTAGCCAGTCCGTTCATGCTAAGGGTCACTCGAATATGCAGTTTAATTATAGTATCCCCTCCATACGTAGCCACTAATTAGGATCCTTCTAATACAGTTGCAACCTGTAATTAGTTCAGTTTGGTGTCTTCATCTCTAGCCTTTTAGAGGCCTCTCAGAGGTGGGAAAACAAACGCTGGCAAGATTCCGGAGGACAGTTCAAATTAACAGGGAAAAAAATCTTCAAGAGCGGTTTAAACAGTGAAGGTGTGTCTGAAGTGTCTGAATTACTGCTAGTAGGGTGGAAGAAGGCAGTGGTGGATCATGGCTCTTTTCTAACCCTGCTGCTGCTGGGGTGTAGCAGTAGCATTCACCTAAGCAGTGATTATCCAATCCGCATCACTCCAATCCATCCTGTTTTTGCTTTCTGCCTTTCAGCTCAATCTGGTTTCCAATGCCACGCTGTCCAAGACGGCTCCCGGAGCATCGCCACCCCTGAGCCTGCCTCAAACCCCAACCACACCCACCACCCCGCTCACACCGCTCTCCCAAACCCACTCGGTCATCACGCCCACCAGCCTGCACAGTGTCGGACCCATTCGCCGACGCTACTCAGACAAATACAACATGCCCATATCACCAGGTAGAGCTCATTTACATACAGGGTGTGTGGCCCATAGGATATAGTCCTTGATCAGCTGATATATTGGTGTTGTCATGATTTACACGTACATATATCTATTTGTTTTTGCTCCTCAATAACAGATATCGGCCAAAACAAGGAGTTCTACATGAACACAGACGTGCGTCCTCCTTTCACATACGCATCATTAATACGCCAGGTAAGACCGCCCTAGGTTTGCTCACAATGTACGCACTAGTCCCTTCTGATGTACTTCAGCTTCACTCTGCATTGCACATGCATTCCAAAACCATTTATATTTTCAGTGTGCTCACAAGCTGCTAACATTTGTTCCCCATTTTTTTCCCTTCCAACTAATACTGTTAAAATTTCAAATACAATGCAACACAAGATTAACCACCTGCATTGAGCACAATGGTGTCTGAGAGCAGGGAGTGTGAAGAAAAAAGAAAAAAAAAAACGAAAGAAAGAAGCTCACATACTGTATAACAATTGCTTTTGATGAAGCGTTACAGCCGAGGTGATTATTAGGAAATTCATTTCCCACAACAGCGGGGATGGAACATCTATAAGATGCCCAGTCAATTATCAGAGCCAGCCACTAATCTGCCATTGCACAAGCATTAATCTGGGCAAGGCGATAATTGGCGCCCTGTAATCTGTCACTGGCAAAATAGTTTTCACTTGTTCTAGTTGCTTAGCGGGAAAAGGGTGTATTCAAATGGATGCATTTGAATGAGGCCGCACCAAAAGCATTCGGTAAACAAAGTAGCAGAGAGTGGATCAGCAGAGACCTGTTTTACATGCTCCATTAAAGGGAGGGTAGCCTGAACACGCATCTCCCTTTGTTTAAGCCCATGTCTGTAAAGGAAATGGAAAACAAATTGTGCTTATCAGCATGTGTGTGTGTGTTCTTTTTTCCAGGCGATACTTGAGTCACCAGAAAAACAGCTAACACTAAACGAGATATACAACTGGTTCACGCGAATGTTTGCATATTTCAGGCGGAATGCAGCTACCTGGAAGGTAATCTCTCATTCCCACTCTGAGCTTCCTGGTCTGATAAAAATGTGCATTAGGTATTTCATTATGTCTAAATTATAATTAGTATCAGTTGAGTCTTTTGAAAAGAGTTATTGAAAGAAACAAATGCAATTTAGCAATTTATTTATAAGCTCATCATGTGTGGTTGTGGAAAAGGCAGCATATATATATATATATATATATATATGAAAGCCAGATAAAGATTAAAGCCAGTTGGAGTTAAACACCCAGGATGTGAAATTAATATAGAAAGTGAATAAGAAAAAAAAGACTGGCTGACTGGCTGTGATTGTAGCTCTTAGCTTGTTTACTCTGTGCTGTAGCAGTCACTGACAGCTCTGCCATGGGGGCACATTGTAGCTCTAACTGCCAGCTCCCACACTGAAACATACACACACTCCCACAGAGGAAAGATCACAAGATAAATAAGGTACTCAGAGGCTAATAGGTTCCAACCATTAGATTATCTGAAATCTTTCATTGTGTTTCAGTCGCTTTGCCAAAACAATGAGCTCAAAATTTGGTACTGCGGTTTCCAGTTGGCTTTTTTTCCTTGGGGGAATTTTTTTTTTTCAAATGCAAATATAATTTAGCTTAATGATCCTCGGAAGGTGCTGGGAGAGTGGTCCTATTTAAACATATTTTTACATTTGGTCTGGACACTCCACTAGCTTTGAGAGAACCCTGGTCAATTCTGTTTTTTTTTTTTGTTTTGTTTTTTTTTCTGCACAAGCATTTGTTTCCATTTTGCATCAAGGCAGGAAACGATCAACTATCTCCTACTTTTACCGCAAGTAAATGATAAAGCACCGTGTTGACAACCCTGCCATGCAAAGCCATTTGTCACTGAGCTCTTTATTTAGTAAATATTGGCGGTGTACTGTAGAAATGGGCCTGATGAAAAGGTGAATTATGAACACAGTAAAGCATGTTATAACTGTGTGGTTTCCCTTCATTGTTCAGTGATGTGGCTAAAAATACTGCTTAAAGTAACCGGCCAAAAAGTGTTTATTTGATTAAATGTTTTTGCACACTAGAATTCTGTTTGCCTTCTAAGGAGGTCCATTATATAGTTGGCACCCTGATCACTGGTTCCTTTGTATTTTAAATGTTTGGAAGCCATGTCTCTAAGTTTAACAGCATGTCCAAAAAAAGCACGGTCAAATTAAGGCCGGTTTTGCAATGTTAGGCATGTGTAGTGTATTTTGAAACATTGCAGTGTATGTCTCTACATTGGATTGTTTCTCCTTGTACTGATAGACTTTTTCTTTTCTTTCACACCAACTGCAGAACGCAGTCCGGCATAACCTTAGTCTTCACAAGTGTTTTGTGCGAGTAGAAAATGTTAAAGGGGCAGTATGGACTGTTGACGAGCTAGAGTTCCAAAAGAGAAGGCCACAAAAGATCAGCGGGTAGGTCCACGCCCCTCTCCACTGCACGGCCACTGTCTCGTGCTGTTGATTGATGGAAAGCGATTCCATATCATCATCATCTTATGTGCTGTGCTGCTGAACTGGCTTGCTGCTAGCTTCGCTGTGCATCTCTGTACCCCTACAGCTGCTTTCTGGGACACCCAGTGACTTGTGTTTGGTCATGCATTCCGTAATCTTCTCACTTGACCATTTTCTGTCTGTCTGTCCATCTGTCTGTCTGATCATTGCATCTGCCCTGCCTGCTCCTCTCCTTCCCTTCCTCCCTTGGTGCCTCCTCCGCTTTCCAGGGTGCTGTGCGCACTAACCTCTCCCTACACAAGTGCTTTGTAAGAGTCGAGGATGACTTTGGGTCCTTTTGGACCGTAGACAACGAAGAGTTTAAAAGGGGCCGCCACATTCAGCGAGGTCGCCCCCGGAAGCACGTCGGCGTCCGTGACTACGATGAGCTACTTGTACAGTAAGGACTGCCCTTCCCCCCAAACCCTTCTCCTTCCAACAGTATCCCTGCATGCTTTGCTTCAATGTGCCACATGCTCATCCTGTGTGTAGTTTTTCATTCATCTCTTTTTTGACAACGTCTTGTCTTTTCTGAAATGATCTACCAGGCTTAATGTGTGTAATCTACAATGCATAAATCTGTTGAGATAGTCATGTCTTTGAGTCACATAAACAGGACAGCAATGCATTTGCAGGTATTGATTTTGTGTTCCTTTTACTGGGCATTGCTGTCTTAGTCTGAGTCTATAGTAGGCATCAGTTCACACACAGTTACAGTTGCACTGCTGAGAGTCAGTCACTGGAAACCTTTGTGCTAAGTTATTTATCAATACCTGCATGTACTCACATAGTTAATGCTCATGTGAAGGTGACTTTTAGGAGTGTGTTCCTTTATTTAAAGTGAAAACTGAACTGATTTGTGCTGTGTGTGGTCATTTCTACAGGAGTCCTGCTCTAGTGAAAAACATCCAGACCAGTCTGGGATACGGTCCGGTCCTCCCAGCTTCCTTCCAGGTAAATCACCCAGTAGGACTGAGTGATATGATGATATAATAGCAATATTTTCATAAATTATGTCATGATACATTTTTCTGACATATTGTGGGTGTTTATATTTGTTTTTATATATGCTAACCCTATATTTGTAAAATGTTACATACTTTACTGATTTCTAGTACCCTCCTTTTCACTGTTAATTTATTTGTATGTACATTAAATAAAAGCATCAACAAACAAATTATTTTTCAGCTCTCTTGTTAAACATAACACTGCTGTTGTACTAGCATTATCTGAGCAAGCGTGTATATTGTGATGCATATCAGGAAGATTTGTCCTGAACTTCCCGATCACCAAGAATAACTTATAATGCTCGAGCTGTGTGCCCATGTTGCGTTCGTTAATTATATAGCATTTAAACATGGCTCTATTCTTCTGCTCTGTACCTGTGTATAGTATACATCACTGTAACTCCACTTCCTCACTCTTACATTGTGCACATGCTTTGTCAGGCTTCATTGGCAGAAAACAGCATACCTCTATACACTACCGCTTCCATCGGAAGCCCCACTCTTAACTCGCTTGCCAACGCTATCCGAGAGGAGATGAATGGGGCCATGGACCACGGCAACAGCAACGGTAGTGACAGCAGTCCCGGACGCTCCCCTCTTCCAGCTATGTGAGTGTCTCATGCATTTAACCCTCACAGTGTGTGCGTGTTTGTGAGAATGTTACGTATGTGTTTGTGGGTGAGTATGTAAGTGCTGCAAATTGTGATATGTTTTATTCTGCTCAGAGGCAAAATGAGAAAGGAAACAGCACCATTTAGAAAGTGGATATATCATAAATGAATCTCTCTCCCCTTCTCTCTCTCTACCCCTCCTCTCTCTTTCACTCTCTCTCTCGCTGTTGTTTCAAGCACCAGGTTTATAAACTCTCCTTTAGTATGTGTCAGTAATGTGTGCTGTCCAAAGCTGTATTGCTCCAAAGTTATGGCCTTCATTTCCTTTAAATATTTACAAAAGTCGATAATATAAGATATCTGAGCTCTTTTCCATGGCAGGGAGACTCACAAATAGTATTTAAAAAATGACCTGTTCAAAATACTGCCAAAATTTTCACGCAGCTCATCAACTACATTTCTACAGTTTGTCTAAAATATCCAGGAATTTCAGCAAAAGCTTCAAAAAACGAACAGCGCTGTAATGAACTTCAGGAGATACGGGGGCGGAAAAGTGCTTGTAATGACGAGTGGGGGCACAGCTGCAGGCATGGCTCTGTCACAGGATAGGAGTAACAGGATGTGTATGCTAGCCTCGAGACTGCTTGCCTTTTAGCGCCTTCCTTGCTTCTTTTGAATGCATTTGGCAAATTCAATAAGTAGCTCAAAAATATCACTCAGGGTTATACTCAGACAGGGGTGTATGAGCGTTTAAGGTGTGATCAAATACAGGACCTGTTTTGATGTTGATAAATGTTCTTTTGTAGTACAAGGCACATAGGCAGTGTGTGTGTCCCATATTCATTTCTGCTGACCATTTCACTTAAATACATAATGAACTGGTATTAGTGAAGATACCAGTTTATTTATTTTATCGATGATCGTATTGATGACTAATCCTGCCACCCATTATGTTTAGAGTTTAGAGTTTTTGTCAGATCCAGCTGTAGTTAGGCAAAGTAGTGTGTTGCCTCTTTAGTGACTCAAAACTGTTTGTATCTTTGAGGTGAATTTTTTTTAAAGCCAAACTGTTGGGAAGAAGATGAGAGAAGAAAAAAAAATATCAGTTTATCACTAATTAACGCTTGGCAAACGTGCCGTACCAAAGAAACACAGTTTACAGTGCGCTCGAAACACTGATTAATTTAGAGATTTTCTTACAGCTGTTCTTAATGTTCCATTTTTTTTTCTTTTCTCTATTTTTTTCTTCCTCTCCTCCACCCCAGTCAGCACTCGCGCTCTGGCTCACTGTCCCCACAGTGTTTCAACAATAAAAATTTGGCAGATCTCATCTCTTCGGAGAATCCCTTGCCCAGACTGGGGGCTGGTTGGGGGAAGGGGGGGGGTCGTGTTTTTCCTTGTTTACGGCTGACAGCGTTATTATTCTCGTAGGGGCCCTGTTTCTTATCACCCGGCGTTTGTGTCGAGCCTCCTCGCCAACCCCAAACCGCCTCCTCCTTTTCTCTCTCACTTCCCTGCCAGCACTTCTCTTCCTCCCTTATTGACACTGTGGTAAGGAGGCGCATTAATTTTGCACGTATTTAAAGCACGTGTGTCGCTGTCTGCTTGCCATGTTTTTTTTTTGTTGTGGTTTTTTTTTTTTTTTCATTTTGCCAGCTTGAAGTTGATTAATCACGGAACCTCGTGCAAGGTTGTCCTCTTGGGACCCGCCTCACAGGTTGGGCATGTTAACGAGTGGGAAGAGGAACACACAGCGTGCCGATCTGACGCCACTGGGAGCCTGACAGCCGGCCCTCTCTCTCTCTCTCTTCCACAAATTCTCTCTCTCTTTCTCTTCTTTCTCTCAGTCACTAGAGTCCATTCTCTCCTCTCTACATCACGTGTTGTTAATCTGCCTCATTTATCAATTCTGAGTGTATACCCTTGTTGTTGGCAGTTGTGGAAAATAAAGCTCCAATGTTTCCCCCATGGTGGAAAAAGCAGAAAGGGAACTGAAGTTATCAAGAGCACCAGTGTAGTCTGTTAGTGTTTAATTAAAAGGACATTTGTTTCCCTGCTCAGAGTATTTTTTTTTCCCAGTATGTAATGTACAGTATATTTAAAGATGAGAACAAAAACTTTGTGGTTTAGTATGATAAAAATAATCAACATGTTCATGTCTATGTTCATTTCCCACCATGTACAGGCACCACATCAGCGTTAAAGAAGAACCACTGGACCCAGAGGAGCATGAAGGGCCGCTCTCCTTAGTGACAGCCAATCACAGTCCGGACTTCGATCACCATAGAGATTACGAGGATGACCACGGGAACGAGGACATGCTGTAAGGCTGCTTTCCCTCGGGTCCTCTCCAAAGGGGCCAAACTTTAAACTGAAATCATCTGTGAGACCACTCCCAACCTAGCAAGTCTGACTGGATTCCCAGTCCCTTTTGTTGACAGCTATAAAAAAAAAAAAAAATTCCAATTTACTCTTAGTGCCATTAATCATGAGATACACATGAGGTAAGAAAAAAAACTATTCCATTTGGGAGTATTTTTCAGTTGTTTTTACTCTTTTGGGTTAAAGACATGACCAAGCACGTAATTTCTACTTGCGTCCAGTAAAGGAGCCATTTGGTACTGGGGGACTACTACTTCACATTGCCTGGCCTGGTGGCATTGAGACCAGATTGGACATGACCGAGAAAACACACGCAGAGAAAGACTGCCACTTTGTCCTCGAAGTTCAACACTGATTTACAAACTACAGAAGCGTGCACACTTGAATCATTAGCCCCCAAACGGACATAGATGCAGAGCATGTGGGCGCGGGTGCGTGATTTCAGTTCAATGACACTGCCTTCAAATCAGCTTGGGTTGCTTCCAACCTCAGTGTTGCCTCCAAACTCGCTCTGACTTTTTGATGGCAAATGATCCAACGTTTTTGTCCCCCTGATTGTGTCCTATGCTCTTATTCGCTATTTTATTTTACTTTGTTTTCTGTACCTGATCAGACCTCATGGCCATTGTTGTAGAGATTCTGTACGATCTGCACTTGATGATGAATGTGTATAGTTTCTTTCCATGATGTTTCATTTCTCTTTGCCTTTTTCCATTATTTAATGGGAAACAGAATGTCAAATTCACCATGTAGTATTTTTCTGTCATTTATTCCACATTTCAGATCACCATCACACCGTCACGTTGCTCGCTCACTGTCTATCTCTCACTCACTGTCTCTCTTTCTCGCTCTCTCTCTCTACCATGTGCACACACACACATACACACACGTGCACACACGCACACACACTGAGTCCATCTGCATATGCACTCCTCGTAATGAAGGCTCTCTCCACGCACCAATGAAGTTTAATTTTCACAAGGGAATGAATGACAGAGAAATCAGCGCAGGTTACGACTTGTCCTTATGAAATAACTTCTGAAATCCCCTCTCGTCGCAGTGTGTTAGCGGCAACCGAATCACTGATCAAAACACTGGTGCAAATGGGGAAAAAATTAAATGTCAGAATAGGACGAAGCAGCTGCAGAGATCGGGGTTTTTTTCTCCCTTTTTTTTCTCGCCATTCTGTAATTTATGGACTGTCGGGTTAAGGCTAGAGGACTTTAAAGTGCATTCCCTGTTGTTTTAATGTCTTGTTTGCCCACATCAATGACCAGCCCACTCCCTCTCTTATTAGCAGTTGTTAGTAATTACACACGAGATAAAAAGGTTTAAGGGATTACAAGCCACAGTTGGCATTAGAAGCCATGACCACTAAGCATTACAGCATCAGGGACAGCCCACTATGACCACATGTTTCCTGCCACATTACTTTGGAAACCAGTATGAAGTCAATTTCAGGCTCACATTAAAAACATCCACGGTACAGTGTTGGGGAATTGGGTGGTGGTGGTGGCGGTGGAGGGGAGGGCGTTCGGTGAGGGGACACCGGGGGTATGTGTAGGGGGTGCTGAACAGCAATAATCAGCCACTCTCATTTCCAGTTGCTTGCGGTTTCATCCAAAACCCAAAATGTTTCCAATCTGTAACACCAAGAAGCAAATTAGAAGCGACTTAACCAAATTTTCCATATTGATTTATGACTGCAACCAACCACTTTTTTAATTTATTTGTTTTTCTTATTACTTTTTTTCTCTTTGTTGTTGTTGTGTCTGTTACCTGTGACTACCAAAGATAAATGACAAGTTTAAAAAAAATCTGATGTTCTATGTTGCATGCAATAGCCAAACAAGGCCAAATATCCTCCCCATTCAGTGCAAAAGAGGGAAAAGAACAGTTTAAAGCTTTTGGCGAATAAATTGGTGAGCTGTTCAACTTTGCTGAAGTTTTAAAAGCCAAAGGGGTTCTTTAAGGGTCAGCCGCAAGGGTATTTTATTATTATTTTTTTTGCCTTTGACCAAATGAGAGAGAACAGACTGGGATAAACATACGACCATACCATAGCGCTGTTCTCTCTGCGCCAAGCTGAAGTTAAATTAAAAGAGTGTGTTTTACTTTGAAAAGTGTCTGGACTAAGTTAATGGCAGTAACTAACACAGGATGGGGAAAGGATTTAAATAACACAATACTGGACCACACTTCTTCTTTTTTTTTTTTTCCCTCCTTGTTTTTAGAGTTGTTTTAATCCTCTGATAAGATTGTATGCCACTTACTGTGTGAATCCAGAGGTTTTTTTTTTTTTCTTTGTTAAACATTGCAAATGCTTTATGATTGTGTTTTAAGTTCTGTCTATGTTTTATATCAACTTTGTTTTTATATTAAAACCAAACACTCCTGTCAACTAATAAGCTGGGTACAAGGTACTTTAATAGTAGTTTATTTTTCATTATAAACTCAGTCCTGCATTTACTATAGACAAAAATGGAAATCGTTGATCGACAGAAAATGAAGCCACAAGAGGCGGGCAGCTGTTGATGGGCTGAAAGCAGTCAGAGTGTGAAAGACATGCGCTCATGACGCGCTAATCCAAATCTCTTAGCGGTAATGACGGAGAAGGGGATAAGCAGGTAGATAAGATCATCTTCTGCATGTGTAGCTCAACATTACTAAAGTGAAGCAGCATGAGCAAACTGTTAGTACGCATACCTCAGTTCAGACCTATAGGGAATGATTAAACAAAGAGAAAAAAGAGATACCATTTCACTCTGTTGCACTTAGTCGTGTGTCCTGCATGTTTAGTCTAAAACTGTAGCAAATGATATTTTAAGAAAGAGTTTAAAAAAAAAAGGATATAAAAATGCAAAAAACCTACTTGTTTATCTTGAAGGTCTTGTGTTCTTTTGTGTTTTAAAAACCAATCCAAACCTCAGGCCTTTTTTTTTTTTTTCCTAAAGAAAAAGTCACAAATCTTTCTCTGACGTTATTCGAGGCATGGTATACTGTCTTAGACGGCTTCACTCGTGTGGGCTTTTATTCCCGTAGGTTGTACATACACCACATTATATCCTTGTGTGCTTAACTGTTTTCTTTTTTTTTTCTTCTTCTTTTCTTTAAAAGAACAAAAAATGTTTGTAATGCCATGTTTGCTTTATCATTTGAACTGCTTTGTACTGACTATTAAAAAAAAAAAGAAGAAACAAAGCAATGACAAACTGCTGTATGTATTGGAAAAGCAAAGTGCTGCAAGTAATCCATGCTTTTTTTTTTTTTTTTTTAGGAAGAACGAGAGGAGGGATGAGGTTTAGGGATAATTACTCATTTTTTTGGGATTTTGAGACCTGTAAGATAGAAACCAGATGTGGCTGTTATATCGTTGACCTAAGCTTTTTTCTGTATAAAGACTTTCTTCTTTTTTTTTGGTGTGTGTTAAGTTGTTTTTTGATACGTCCACAGTTAGTGGTCCGGCGTCTGGTCCAGATGAGGAGCTCAGAGCAGACAGGTGTGTTGCCTCAAATTAAAAAAAAAAGAAAAATGTCTTTCTGTTTAAAATCAGAGAGAGCTGTGCTGAAGCTGAAGTGTTCAGTAATATATCGGGGTGTATTGAATAAATTCTATGGAACATGAGGAAAAAACTTTAATATACAGTGCCAAGATATAAAGGCTATTTGATAAATGTTTTTTTTTCCCCACCTTCCTCTAAGCCCATTTATCTTTCATGGTCAAATGGTAGTGGACTTTTCTCCGGTTTTAGTATTTCATAATACTGATTTATATATTTTTTTACTGTTATGATTTTTCTAATTTTCTAACTAGTTAAACCCAAGCACAGTAAACTTCTAAATGACAAAAAGTCCCTCAGCCTCATGAGTACATGATAAAGAATGGAATTTGAGATCACTCTCATCTCTCTCTCTTACACACACATACACACACACACACACACACACACCTTCTAATCCTGCTCCCATTTCCTATAATATTACGAATATTTTGTTGTAATGCTGTACAAACTCGTCCCATTCCCAAGACTAAAGGTAGAGTGAAGGAAAAACCCAACTGACTGACCCAACAGATCACTATCAAGGCTGTAAACTTCTCATTTTCTTTTTTTCATTTTGTTAGAGAACAGATTTTTCTCATCACCTGCTTCATCAGTCTGTAATCCCTCCTTGACTCTCATGTTTTATGCAGACTATCATGTTAAATCCAGTCTCGGTGACTGACTGGAACGTTCAATAAAAATGCAATAAAAACGCTGGTTGTTCACGGCTGTTTCTCAAAATCGTCATTTCCACTATCTCAAATTACAACCCATGCACTTATGAAAATCGTGTGGAAGACGCGGCATCTAGGAAGGAAATGAAATCCGGTTTTTTTTTTTTCCGAAATGCATCTGTTCGTGCATGCGTTGTGGGTTTTAATAACAGGCTGGTCAGTGGAACTGTTTTCCAGACCCAGGCGTTGGTGCTGCTGGTCACATGTGTGTACTCTACAGTCTCCAGCAGCAGCAGCAGCTTGCACATTAAATTCTCCGGTAATTAAAGAGACAGTTAAACCGTCCCTCCCACGAGCAATTTAGGTAACTGCATTTGAACAGCTATAAATCGTGAACTGCATTAAAATTCCAAAAATATTAGCGATATGGATTTCTTGATGGAGATGAACGCTGATGATGACGAGTCGCTTTTTATGAGGGGAAGTGCAGGGTCGTGTTAGCCAATAAACAGCAGACAGAGATCAGGCTTAAGCACTTTTAATCTTGTGAAACAAGCAATTACAAATAGTCGCATTGATTCGTTAAAAAGCTTTAGGTGACATAAATTGTTTCGTGCTTATCTTATGGCTCAGACACATAAATGCCATCAAGTGTATTATTAATTAAAGCCACTCAAAGGCAGGATTTAAAGGAAACAATATAAAAATCATTGATGGTCCTCCTTTTTTTTTTACTGCTGAGGTTTCATTTTGCTTTTCAGCGCCATCATTTCTGCCGTCGTTATCTCTGTGGGATCATCTCGCAAGCGTGAACTAGCTTTTTTTGCTGTCCTGTGAAAACAGAGTACACCACTCGCTTGTGGTGCAGGCATAAACTTTGAAAAGTCATCGTAAAGTCTGTGAAAAGAAAACTATTTACCTATCAACTCTGGATTAACATGAATGCAGGTTCAGATCTGCTCAAGTGGCTTTCAATATCCCAATAACTAATTAAAGACATAATGAGAGGAGCTTCTGATTAAAATGACCAAAATATTGAGTAATGACAGTCAAATTTATATGGAATCATTTTTAAAGCACATTGCTGTGTGAAAACTGGACGCTTTGGATGCACAAACAATTTTATTCATTAAAGTACAGCCAAAAATAACCAAAAAATATGGGAGAACACTTTCCATGAAGCCCACACTCATAAATCTTTATAAATCCTCTTTGAATTGTTCCTAAGATGTCAATGATTCCTTGTAAGCACCTTTAAAAACTCTCCCAAATTTGTGTTATTTCTAATTCTATATTTAATTTCTAATTCTAGTCATTTATGGTATGGTATTTCCTTTCGGCTGCTCCCATTCCTTGGGGTCGCCACAGTGGATCAAGTCCGCATCTTGGTCTGGCATAGTTTTTACGCCGGATGCCCTTCCTGACGCAACCCTTCCCCTTAAGCGGGGTGTTGGGACAGAGTTGAGCAGTGGGTTGAGGGCCTTGCTCGGGGGGCCCAACAGCAACAGCCCCGATCGGGGTTCAAACCCCCGACCTTCCGAACCACAACCCAGAGTCCTAACCTACTGGGCTACCACTGCCCCCTTAATTCTACTCATTTATAAAGTGCTCTCATAATCCTCTATAGCGTCATATTGTAATGCATTTGTCACTGATTATTACTCATTATAATGCCGCCTGGTGTATGGACAACCGTTACAGTGACAAAGAAGTGTTTTCAGTGACATGTTAAATATGAACAACTTTACAAATGCCTGCAACACACTCAAACAAAAATTGGGACTGAAAAGGTTTTACAAGTAACACTGGAAGCTTCCACAATTAGCAGTTTAACTGGTAACGGGTGAGGTCATCAAGACTGAGCATAAAAGGAGCCTCCACCAAAAGCTTCTGTGCTACCATGATGGATATAGTCACATGGGCTCAGGAGTACTTTTGAAAATCATTGTCACTTAACACAGTCCACCACTGCATCATGAAATGCAACATGAAACTGTATAATGCAAAGAGGAAGCCATATATTATTTTTGAGCAGAAGCGCTGGTGAGTTCTCTGGCCCTGAAGTCATCTGAGATGGAGTCCACGGTTGAGCTTGTATTTGGAAAAAATGGACATTGGATTCTATGTGCCAAAGATGAAAAAGACCATCCAGACACTTACCAACGAAAAAGTGCAAAAACCTGCAATCTGTGATGGCATGGGGGAGCATCAGTGCCCACAGCATGGGTGATCTGCATATATGTGAAGGTACCATTGATGCAGAGGCTTACACTGGTATTTTGGAGAGACGTCAAGACAACGTCTTTTCCCAGTAACTCCATGTCTGTTTCAGCAGGACAATGCCAGGCCTCATTCTGTAATGAGTTACAGCAGTGTGGCTTGACTGGGCTGCCTGCAGTCCAGATCTGTCTCCTATTGAAAATGTACGGTGCATCATGAAGAGGAGAATCAGACAACAGAGACCACAGACTGTCGAGCAGCTCGAGTCTTGTACACAGCAAGAATGAGCAAAAATTCCACTCGCAAAACTGCAACAGTTAGTATCTTCAATTCCCATACAATTAAAAAGTATAATTAAAAGAAAGGTGATGGTTAATGGCGGTTAACACGCCTCTGTCCCAACTTTTTTCAGAGTGGTGCAGGCATCAATTTCTAAATTTGTTTATATTTAACAAATAGGTTTAAGTTCGTCATTGAAAACACTGACAATCTTTTCTTTGACCTTTTGTGTGTTAAATAAAGCTCCAAGTGAAGGAACAAATTTCAGTTTTTATTGCATTTTCAGAAAGTGTCCCAACTTTTCTGGAAATGGAGTTTGTACTTAACAAGTAAAATGAATTTGTTTGATTATTCCTCATTATATTGACACTGTTAATTTTTCAGAAGATTATTTCTAATATTATCCACATGGAAATACTTAATTCCAGAGAAACACACAGACATATTATTGTACTTTGTAAACTTTAATGGCAAAATAAAAACACATGCTAGAAAAAAAGTAGATGATGAATTGTTCTAAAACATCCCAAAAAATGCCAAGGAGACACACTTGAAGTAAGTAACAGATGCTGGGAGCAACATGTGTTTGTCCTTGTCATTTTTATAAACAGCCACAGACTCATTTACTTACTTACGTGGTTATAATAGTTTTTATAGCAGTTAATAAATATGATAGTTGCTTTATAATTAAGCATGTGTTAGTTTCACCATATGGCATTATAATGAATAGTGGCACTTGCATTATAACATGATTACAAGTTAGCGAGGAATTACTTAGAACACATTATTAGAGCTTTATGAGGCATTAGTAGAGTTTATAAAATGCTTGCAAGAAATCATTAGTGACCTGTAGACAGTTCTAAGCACAGTTATAATGATTTATGAACGTGGGCTTCATTATTGCTTTTTAGTTGGTTGTTTTTGAGTTTTTTGGGCTTGTAACATACCGCACTGCAATTCCACTTACCATATAGCTGCACTTTATAGTTCTACAGTTACAGACTGTAGT
>JAOUQY010000019.1:6818658-6829256 GCA_028566355.1 Doras micropoeus
GAGGCCCTACACCATACTAATAAATTATTGTGGCCTAAAATGACAGGCGTTTCAATTTCATTGTCTAACCCCTGTATTTCTTTGTTTAAAATGATGGATAATGTCAGACAGCTAGCAAATAGTAGCTCACTGACTCAAAGCTCTAAAATCTTTTCCTAGCAATAATAAAATCAATACGCTTGAACAAAATTATATATATAAGTATAATTGTGCATTTTACATGAACCCGTCTCTCTTGTTCAACTGTAAGAAACAGCAGTAATGTTTCCAGGTCCAAATTAACCTTAGTATCAATTTATTCAGTATTTAGTGTATTCAAGTTTCTAAATTCCTTTATATTTAACAACTAGAATTTGTACATTTTGTTGTTACGTATTCTGGGATAAATGTTAGCTATTGAACTAAGCTCTCAATGACATGCTCTCAGTATCCCTTACTTGCCCCTTGTGTCCAGAGTTGGCATTACATTTTAATTTGAGCATTTAGCTTCTCTGGTCCTACAAATTGTCATTTCTTGTTCACTTCTCTCCATCACCTCTTATCCCATCCATTCTTTGCGAAATAAACTAAAGCTAGAGCTCAACTGGTTCTCCGCTGCATTTGCGCCTCTTTCACCCTTACCGTTGGTCTTTTGTGTCATCTGTGCATTTACTGTTGTGTGACACATCACGATGTAGACTCAGTCCCTAACGGAGCCCCGATTTCACAGTGAAGGTCAAAGTGAAGACATGATTCAGTGCCTTTTTTCTGTTGTCCATTTGGGTTGCTGTAAAGGCAAAAGGAAGGGAAACAAAAATAATTATGCAAACCCTGTTTCATTTTTTGTTGAAACATACTATTTAACACATGTACAAATGCCATGACAACAAGTATTGCATGATTTTAAGAGGAGCCCATAATATGGTATGTATGGTCAAATAACTGTAACCACATCAGGGTGTTATTGAACTCCTGAACAGATAAGGACTTACATCAATTCATTGTAGAGACACATGAACAATCACAGGTGCTAAGCAGCCACAACAGGGTCAGTGGCCCCATAGTTGCAGGTTGTTTGGCCACCAGTAAAAAAAAAAAACTTTCCCTCACTGCTATAATGGCTGCATTTTAGTAAAAAAAAAGCCTAATACGGATCAAAAGCAACAATTTTTTTGGATGCTGGCAAATTTCTGCAGCAGCTAGCACTCAATAGACTTCAAAATCAATGAGCTGGGTCGTTTTCAAAGACAAAAAGCCAATTAATAACAGAAAATGTAGAGTGCAGGGCTGGGCGATGAAGTAACAAACCCTTCATTAAGCCACAAATAGATATGATCACTTTTTCAGATAAAGATTTAAACAGTCCCATTAATTGTGGTCATTACTGCTGGAGCTGTATCGATTTAAACATTGCAACGGGTTAAAATAATGTATTGTGGAAGAGTTATTCTGCCAGCTTAGCCTCTATTTCGCCTCTTGACAGAGTGTAATCAACAGATTGTTAGACGTGCATTTTCTGGGTCTGCGACAATGCTTGACAGATGGGGTCAAAGAGAGCGTCTGTAACCCATCTATTGCCACAATTTATTATCTTATTATAATTGTATACACAAACATTCTGGTGATTTACGTGACATAGTGAAAGATGAAATCCGATTATATTAAAAGGGTTGCTCACCCCTGAAACACCATTCAGTGCCTGCTTTTAACAACATGGTTATTGTTTTATTGATCAGGGTTTTATTACATATTTGACACCCATGTTATGTGTTAATCGAAAGGCGGATAATTTTTTGACACATATTTTATGAGATTATGACCACTATCAATTTTATAACTATTCTTTTTTCTTATCCTGCAAGTCTGGGCCTTGACAAGGTTCATGGCAGAGCAGGGCATTTCTCTTGTGTCTCTTTTCACTCCAGTACAGGCCTGTATGATGGCCTTGTCCATGACCGGTGGAGGAGAAAAGGGTTTAAGTTGATGGTGATGCAAACTCTCTGACCCTTCCTTCTTTTTCTACTGTCCTGGCCTTCTTTTATCCTTTGTTCTGGGAAGTCATGTAACTATTAGTGGGGCTTATTCATTGCGCAATGCTCCCTTTCCACACTTAAACGCTTTCAGTTTATGAGAAAATTATGCAATGGGAAAAGCTCGGCTTCTGAGGTAATGATTTATTTTTCGTGAAAAGTACATTTGGTTATTCGGTGGAAATCAAGGATAACAAATCCCCTTTCCAGCAGCACAAAGTGTCATAAATTTGCTTACTTACAAAATCATCACAGCAACACCGACGATTTTATTAAAGAAACCATCTTGCTCATAAGTGCCTGGAAAACATTTAAACACTAGAAAACAACGCATATGCTAAATCTATTCAAAACAAACAGTCTAAATTCACAAAATATGCACGAAATGCAGGATTAACTGGATTTACCCACATGCACTTCAAAAAAAACACATTTGCTGAATAAGGTAAAATTGCATCAGACAAAATACTAATTCATCTTATTCTCTACAATTGAAAGATCTAGAAATGCCATTAGCTCAGATAATAAAAGCAGGGATAGTTTTGACTTGCCTGCGCACAGAGGGAATTCTTTGTAGCCCTCAAACTCTTTGGTGGCAACGTCAGCAAATGTATTTGTTGGCACAGGCCAGTAGTTAAGAACTTCTGAATTTTTTTCGAACTCATTTTCAGCCTTTTTGAAATCTACATAGCAATTATCTTCCTGCATAATCAGTTTAAGACCTCCGTGTGTCCGCAGGGCCTTAGAACATCCTTAGAATAATTGTTCAGCAGGCAATTTGAAGTTCGGACGAAATTGCTTAATAATCAGATCCCAGGAAGCAAGTATTTAGTAGAAATAACTGCATTTAGTACTGAAAAAAGGTTCATCCATCACTTGGCTTCATATGGCCTATTTGGATTATACTATAATTGTTGATGAGCAGAAACCCAGTAATTCTACTTTTACTTGTTGAAGAATTCAAGTATGATGGTAGTCATGAGAAGAGCAAATTAACTTATTCTTCTGACTATCTAGTCATTGTCTGCAAAACTAGTCAATAAAAGTATAAAGATTTAGCACTTTACCTACCACTGGTGAGGTTGCTGTAGCGAGGCACTATCATGCATTCAAACAAAAAAGAAAGAAGTCCCAATTAACCTTGCAGTGACAGGTATCAAAGGCTTTAATAATGATCTTAATGAGAAAGATTTTATATGAAGTTCAGTTCTGGCATGTAGATGAGCCTTGCACTGATGCCTAGAAAGAGAACAGATTCTTAGAAATCTAGGACAAAAGAAATCCTCACCAACAAGGGCAAATACACAGAAATATGAGACTAGCATTGTGTTAACCTTGACTCATTAAGTATATATGAATCAGAGGCCTTTATTATCCATCTGACATCACCAGGGAGTGTTTCTTTCACCAGGACTACTTAAGGCATGACTTGTAATGTGCTTTAACTTAAACCCAATCATAATCTGTCTTACACAAAAACAACAAGCCCACACTTTACTGAGAATATCTGATGTCATATCATAATTGCACTAAGGGTAAAAGCCTTTTTTCTCATTTAAGGTCACCTGCAATTAGTCACTTTGAACATGGTTTTTGTCTAAGAAACAAATGTTCTATTTAAGATACTTAATGTATTATTCTGTGGCAGCCGGACTTGTTCATGCTGAAAGAGTTATTTGCTTCGGTTTTTGAGAGTGTTAGATAAAAGTAAAAAGAGAATCAATAAAAGAAGGCAGCACTTACGTTTATCTGCAATTCTGGAAAAAAAAGCTATGAATAATAAAAAAAAAGAATTGGCAATAAAGAAACATCTGTCATATATAAAGACATAAAATAAAAAATGACCATGAGACAGACATCCTAGTAGTTATCTTTTTTTTTTTTTTACTGCCAAAGCAATTGTCAGGAAGATCAAGAATTCAGAAATATTCATCAAGGATAATAATCCTGACATTGACAGCTAATTAAATAAAGAATATAGACTGGACTGCCTGAAACCAATATGGGGTAAAAGAAAATAAGAGTTAATAGAAAAAATCTATTTAGTCATTTTATGGGCTTGAATAACTTCCAGGGTTTTTTGAGCCCCCCCGCTGGAATATCTCAGCACGTCCCAGGTGGTGAGATTGCCTTAGGAAACCTACTGTTCCTTCGCTATATAAAGAATCCCCTAGAGACATTATTCATATACTGTTAAGCGCCTGTTATATCAAATCCCCTCTTTTTTTCATATTTCCATGATTTTTATATATTTTAGGGTAATATATCTGTAATCTTAATTGGAAATGTTTATATCTATTCCCATTTTTAATCTGATGGAAACTTTTTTTTTGCAGTTGCTATAGAGATATAGATATACAGTATGGTCTCACATACACACAGCAAACACAGCACAGAAAATTACACATCCAGAAAGCTACACCACGGAAACATACACCAAGTTGACCTGGAAGACTGTGTCTTCAAAGCTAGAATATGTGATTTTTTAAGAAACCAGCAAGATACAATTACAACCAAAAAAATCCCCCCCCCCCCCCCCTTTTGTCCTCCCTTCAAAGCCACACCTCCAATCCACATGAACTCGATCTGATATAGGATTAGTCCCTAAGAGAGAGAGCATAGGGGGAGAGAAGCACAGCTTTTCATTGTTATCGCAATCGTATCTGTAAGTCTCATATCTCATTCACATGTAAGAAAACACCTGTAACAGCAGCACTGACAGACACTGACAGTGTAGCTGTAATAAACAGTCACTGCCCCACAAGCAGCGAGTACAGACTAGCCATGGTGTATGGAAGTACAAAAAATATATGATTACATTACTCTTCACTATGTACTTCTAATCTGAGCTTGCTGGACATCTTACCCTGTAAAAAAAACAAATGTCCCTGTCTGAACCAGCAAAACAAAGCTGTACACCGGATGATTCATGGCAAGGGTTTTCATGGCCAAGCAGCTCCATGCAAGCCTGGAGCTGCATGAACAGTTTGGGTAAGGCCCTTATCTGTTCCTGCATGACTGTATCCCGGTGCACAAATCAAGGTCCTTAAAGGCACAGATGGGTGAGTTTGGTTTGGAAGAACTTGACAGGCCCACACAGAAGTCTGATCTCAACCCCATCGGACACCTTTGGGATGAACTAGGATGGAGATTGTGAGCCAGGCCCTCTTGTCCTACATCTGTGTTTGACCTCACAAATACTATTCTGGATGAACGGGCAAAAATTCCCACAGACACATTGCAAAATCTTAGAAAGCCTTCTAAGAAGAGTGGAAGGTGTTTTAGCTGCAAATGGAGGACCAACTCCATATTGATAGAGTGTAATATGTTGGTGTCCCAATATGTTTGTCCATATAGTGTATATTCCACATTTCTAACGTCAGATTCCATGCAAAGATCTAGTCCATCTCAAATATGACCATTAGATAATTTCTTGCTGGTTTCTTGTTAGCTCATGTGATAGCTCTACTGTAGACACTACCCCTAGGCTTGGGTCCAGAGGTGGTTCCTAGTTATATTAATCCAGGCAGGGTATATATTTTTTTCCATTCATGGGATCTTTAGGATCATTCTTTGTCTGGCCTCTTCCCTCAAATCTGTTAGCAGAGGTGACCTTACTTAAAGCTTAATGCTCCCAGTGACATAGCCCTGAGATGCTGAGAATCCATGAAGAAGGACATCAAGACCAAACATACAGTTCATTCGGTTTCCTTCTTCCCCACACAAAAATGTCCAGTATGACATTCCAACTGTTAAAATTGACATTTACCCTTTCAAGTCAAATGATAATATATACATCTATCAAAATCATTTTAATGACTTTATACATATTGTCTAAGAAAAGACCATTGCTGTAACTCAACTGCTGATGAATGATTTTTTTTACCCCTCTTTTATACAAATGAATTAGTCAATTTTGTCATTACACATAACATATTATTTCATTACTCCAGGCGAAAGAAATGGGTTAAACCATAAATCATTTAGAGGCAGAAGAATCCAATAGCAGTATAATTAATATTAATCTAGATTCGTAATGTGATATCATGAAAGTGCCATGGAAGCACATTTCATCTCATTTCATGTCTTAAGGTGAAGGTCTGTTGTAAGACTGTTCTACATTCTCTGCAGTATGTATGTATGTATGTATGTATGTATGTATGTATGTATATTGTTATTGTGTTCTATTCTTTCATTTACTCATAACTGAATATACATGTACAGACAATAGTATATGTATTAATGTATGTATTTATTTATTTTGTTTTGATGAACTAGCTGTATGATTGTTCAAATATATTCATGTATGTACTTCTTTATTTATCTGAGGTGATCGGGCCTTTTCTGTAGCCGCCCCAAGACTTAGGATCAATCTCCCAACCTACATAAAGGAATCCTCTACAATAGGTCAAACTTAAAAAACATATTTATTTTTTCAGGCATTTGAGTCCTTTAAAGAGTTATATGTCTAGTGACCTGTTGTATGTCTGGTGTCCTTTCTTGTCATCAGTAGCTCATTCCACTATCTTTGGCTTGATTTGTGTTTTAAGTTGATTTTCTTGTGCAGCTTGTACACTGGGTGTCTTTAAAATGTGCTATAGGAATAAAGGTGACTTGACTTGAATTTCATTGTCAGTCTTTTGTTTCACTTCAGCTTTCCTTCGTTTCATGTATGTAATATTTCATGGTGTTCCATGTTGAGCTATCACTTGTTGTTGTTTGTGAATGATCCTTGTTTCCTCATTGTTTTGTTTGTGTTTTCTGTAATAAAACCCTGTACTTGCATTTGCCTCCCCAAATCTGTTAAAGCCTGGCCTAAACTTTATTAGGAATTGATGATAGTTGTGAAACTAGGCGTTTCATGCTCAACCGGCTCACTGCTAGTCCTCTCACAGAAATTTGGGGACGAGATTGTCTCTCCAACCAAGCTTAAGCCAAAAGCTGACAGAGCAGCCTCTCAAACGCAACTCAAGGCTGATGAGGTGGTCTAGCAAGCCACACCAAAGCCTGAGACCAGTGAGGCCTCTTGCATCTATTAAAGCTCTTACCACACTGACAGCAGTTATTGTATTTACTGTGTCTTGTTCTTTTCTGGTTTTGCATAATTTAGGAGTACTTGCAGGTTATAGGACTTGTTCTGCTTGTAATTATTTGTATTAGTTGTTGTATAGGTCATTTCTAGCAGTATCATAGATCAAATTACCTTGAATTTGGGTCCACCAGGACTATCCCGTCCTGGTGGTAGGGTTGGTTTTGGCCAAAAAATGGTCCAGCAGCTGGGCAAGTCACTTTTCCTAGTCACCAGCCTCACTGATTACTCTCACCTCTCTCATGACCTGTAATTATTAAGTACTGGTTTTTCATTTTCAGCTTTTTGTTGTTAAACTTCAGCTGTGCTTATTTTATCGCAGTTGTTCGTGCTCACACTCTGGGTTTTGTTTGTGATGAATCCTTCTTTTTACTTTTTGTTTGTCAGATTCATTTTTTTTAAGAAAACAGTCACACTAATCATCTTTCATAGGTAAAAGATAACCGAAGAGTTATAAATATAAAGATCAATAACTGTAACATCTGTAGTTCAGTACGAAGTGTAAGATTATTATGGGGTTTATTTTTATGGTAACATTTTCTGGTATTCCCAGCTATTTGCTATTTGGTTGAGTAACTTCAATTTATCCTGTTTGTAGTTATTTGCATTTGTCATAGTTAGTAATTAAAGAGCCTGGTCTGATACAGTTAGAGCAGTGCAAGAGGTGAGTGACATTCTCACTGGTCCCATTATTTTTGTGCCATGTGCTTGAATAAAATAGATTAGTTTTGGACATTTAAGTTAATATATTGAAGTGCTGTTTAACGTATAGCTTGTCCAGCACATCATTTGTTCACATATTCTCTGTACATTGGTATGTCTTCACTCCCCAGATACATGCCTGTGTAGCGAATACAGATTGACATTATGAAGTCTACAGAAAATCTGAAATACATTCCAAGCATGTTCAATAAAAAAAAATGATAAAGCAATGCCAACTAGCTTACAACAGAATTGTGACTTCTTTTTGATGGGATATATTAGAACAAGGAACAGCCTACAATGTACAATAGTTGAAAAAGGTGTCAAAACTAATTACAGAGAATATTATAGTTTATAGATTACAGAAGCAGGATATTATTTTTTAACAAAAACAAGCATAAATACATTATGGAGATTTATGCAACCTATTCATTCTCATAAACTATTGTTTATGGGAAAGTGTGTAAAGAAACATTTGCAGTAAGCTTTACTTATACAGACTGCATGGAGCTTTGTGTTTCTTCATAGTGTAGGCCTAACACTTGCTTTCAAATGCTCTCAAAACCTTCCCACTAATGCAATTCTAAGCAAACCTGGTTTGACCTAACAGCCATAATCCAATAAATCGTCTATTGTATAAAACCCCATAATGCTCTTATGATGCCTCGAACATTCATATTTACCAAGCACTTCCCACTGAACAAGGTAGCTGTGGCCTGCTCCAAAACACGCGCACACACACACACGCACACACACACACACGCGTGCACACACACACACACACACACACAGACACGCACACATCTTAATTTTTCAATTAAGCAGCCTCTTGTACTCTAAGCATATGCAAACACAGTGGGGCATCCTTTAAAATGCAACACTAATGCACAAGCTAATTAGAGGACATTGGCAGGCTTGTAAACTGAGACCAGTTTGAATACAGTTTAGTATTAATCACTGCTCATGAGATTTTTATATTCCTTGCACGCAGTTACTGTTCATGCAAGTACATTCTTTAGCGAACAGGTAAATATGACAATTAAACTTATTTAACAGCTTATTACATCATAGACAGTGTACATAATTTATCATTTCAATCAACTACAAAATAAACTAACTTTCTACTCTCTATATGTAATTAATCTCATTTGAATTATTATTTTTAGGATGCATCTTATTTCTTTTTGAGGAACAAAATCACCTTCATGACCTTCCGATTTAAGCAACTGTAGTGTTCTTCACTAATAATGGTAGGGGTGTACAAGATACAGTTCATGCTGTTGAAATGACAGATTTTACCCACTCAGTAGTAAGAAAATGTACCAGCATGACATAATGACATCAGCATTTGCATTACTAATTGCTATACTGCAATAAAATTAGTTCATTTAAGAAGAGATTATTCACTCTCAGAACACTGGAACCCTATGAAAACAATGTTAGGAATGAAAAAAAAAAGTTATATGCCTAGCATTACACTCTTCATGGCTGAACTGATGTTGTTATCAATTTCTTTACATACATAAACAATGCAAATGACAGATTGCAGTATGCCTAGACAAGTCCTGCACACTGCCCTAAAACTGTCTTATACTGCTTTAACTGTTAAAGTTACTTGTCTATGCTACTTACTTAATGCCTTATGTCCTACGTCTTTTGCACTAGCACATGATACATGTTTACAACTGAGGCTACCTAAGTTACATACTGTACACCCCTGTATTTGTATTATGACAATAACATTGAACTGAACTGAACTGTCATTCCTGAGCTACCTTTCCAGCTTGGGGTCATGAGTCTGAATGCTCCCTCAATAACAATTGTTCTCTATTTTTATTATTTATCTGTCAATCTATTGATCGATCAATCGATTGATTGGGGAAAATCCCACAGGCTTGTCACCTATGCTTGCCTTACCATTCACTAATATTCCTCCCTTTTGGACCTATAAGTATCCAACCCATATTATAGTTTTACATTTGCCATTAAGTAGCTAAGGAAAATCTAGACCTATAGACCTTTAGAGTAAGCCTAGAGGATTTCTGGGAATAATTTAAAAGGGTTTCCATTAAGGATCTGTATTGTCCACACTGTGATTTCTTTAAATTATCCTCTTAGCACCATAAACATGCTGAAAGCCTTACATAAATGGCTCTAATTGCCACTATTTTAATACTTAACATACACTATACTGCCAAAAGTATTCACTCGCCTGCCTTCACATGCACATGAACTTTAGTGACATCCCATTCTTAATTCCATAGGGTTTAATATGATGTCAGCCCACCTTTTGCAGCTATAACAGCTTGAACTTTTCTGGGAAGGCTTTCCACAAGGTTTAGGAGTGTGTTTATGGGAATTTTTGACCATTCTTCCAGAAGTACATTTGTGTGGTCAGACACTGTTGTTGGATGAGAAGGCCTGGCTCTCAGTCTCCGCTCTAATTCATTCCAAAGGTGTTCTATAGGGTTGAGGTCTGGACTCCAGGACTCCAGGACTCTAGAGATCCACTGCTCTGGAGTCCAGGGATGGTGTGCTTTAGACCACTGCATCCAATGCTTTGCATTGCGCTTGGTGATGTAAGGCTTGGATGCAACTGGTCGGCCATGGAAACCCATGAAGCGTTCTACACACTGTTTTTGAGCTAATCTGAAGTCCACAGGAAGTTTGGAGGTCTGTAGTGATTGACTTGTCATTTTACGTTGCCTACCACTTCGTGGTTGAGTTGCTGACAGTTGACTGTGGAATATTTAGTAATAAGAAAATATAATGAAACACACACACACACACACACACAC
>JAOUQY010000019.1:6919918-6936599 GCA_028566355.1 Doras micropoeus
GTGTGGGTATGTGTGGAGAAACAGCTGTGCAGGCAAAGCTTGTGTGTGTGTGTGTGTGTGTGTGTGTGTGTGTGTGTAATTAGAGTATATACTGGACAGAGGGTGGATGTTTGACAGGACAGTTGGCCAGATGGCATTTCATGGATGAATGTACTGAACTCGTGTCTGAAGAGTACGGTCTTTACAAATGATACATTCATAGTTCAGCCTAGCATTCATTTACTGCTCATTTTGCATGTGCTGAGTGTAATGCATCTCTCTCTCCCTCTCTCTCCCTCTCTCTCCCTCTCATACACACTCTTGCTCTCTCCCCCTCCTGCCTCATAGTGAAGACAGAGTCATTGAGCATTACAAAACCCTCAAAGGACTCACCCGAGGAAAGTCCATCGTACAGTAAGTGCCCGATCATTGGATATACTGCAACAGATATTTAGACGAGAGGAATCTTCAGTTTGATCAGATGAATCTGGCTATACTAAATGATGTGTAGATGACTTAAATATTGTCTTATTATATTACAAACTAAACGTGTGTGCTTGACTGACTGCCCATTTCGAATTAATGCTTATTTTTTCCACAGGTATCTCCTGTTAGTAGAGTCCTTGCCTTCATATGGTGTTCATTATTATGAAGTGAAGGTATGTTAACATTTAGTTTGTGGCATTTTATTGAACCTATTTTATTGAACCTATTTTTGTAGTACATAATCATCTGATATCAATAAGCGAAAGTGTTATGTTAAACGGATCAAGCTCATTAAATCTGACTGAGGAGCTCAAAAAATTTTCTGCCAAGCCATAGTATGCACATTTGATCTATTTGTTTTGATAATGCAGCTAACCTACTGGGCGAATTGCCCCAATGAGTAATTTCTTTTTAAAACCCTTTAAACTTTGCCTTTCACAGGACAAGCAAGGAATTCCATGGTGGTTGGGAATTAGCTACAAAGGCATTGCCCAGTATGACCAACAAGACAAGCTAAAACCCAGAAAGGTAGGTGGAGAGTAAATAGCAGAGGAGACTGTGACATGTTTCCCTTTCACCTTTTAGATGCTTTATCTATACCCATAAGTTAATGTTTCACCAAACTGCAGATATGCCCACAACAAGGCAAATCTGTAAGAGCATGTTCAGAGTATATGAGTATACGTGATTGTATATGTAGAGAAATAGATGTCAAAATAGTAATTTAAGAAAGACCTGGGTTGTGTACCATCTCACCTGCATCAGAGTACGCTGCTGTGAGTTATCACTCAAGAATATATAGCAAGAGCAGCTTTTCCCCAGTTTCCCCCAAATAAAATGGCAGAGGAGCCATTCGACGTATGACTCTGCAATTTTCTTTTGAGATCTTCCATATTAACTGATACTCTCTGGATGGCCCATTCGCTCCACCCCTTTTCACATTAGTAGCTGCCACTTGTCTGTTTTAGTTGAGAGATAAATCATTCTCATGTCCTTGTGTACACAGTCTTATTTATGACTGTACATATATTTGTTTTCCTAGGAAAGGAAGACAGTTTTTGCTTCCCAGCATGCAAAAATATGCAAGCAGATGGTTTATTTGGCAAAAAGAAATTTCATCAACGGTGTCACTTTTGTCTTCATCTCAAGAGTAGTTTAAATGACTTAATTGTCATTAAACTTTATAAGAATAAAAATGCATTTTAAATACAAAATAGTCATTCAGATTTAATTTGACTCTTCTAGATTGCTGTGTAATAAGCACTGTTTTAGGTGGGGTTTTAGGTGGTAGTATGGGACATAACTTTGGGACGGAACGGCATGTGAGAATTACAGGGAGGAGTAAAAGTATTTAAATGAGAGAAACTATGTGGTGTTGATATAAACAGCAAGGTGTGTGTGTATGTGCGTTTGTTTCAGCATGATCTTCACTCAAGTTCTGTATTGTTATTTCTCCTGCTAGCTAAAAGAACCACACCTTTATCTGTATATTTAACAGACTGCAAGAGGACAGCATGCTATGCTGCTAGGAACATGTGTTTAATTAACAGCTTCATCTCGCCTATTTACAATTTCTCTTAAACTGTTTTTGGCTTCCTGCCCTTCCATTTAAGGTCCATATAAACTTTGCTTTGGTGGCTGTTCTGCATTTTTCTGCAGGGCCCATGTCATTACAGTTTGTGAAATCTGGTATTCGTAAGTTGACTGTAGCTGGGTGTGTGTCTGGTGGCACATCATTAATGGGCATCTCCCTGTCTGTACAGCCCAAGTGTTTAGAGACATGGTGTAATTGTGGAGCTTGAAGGCAAAGCAGGGGGAAATGCTGGCACCAAGCCAGCCAGAGACAAGGTTCCTGAAAGGGGTTTTGGCTCATTTGGTGCTTCTCCGCCAACCTACTTTTCCTCCAGCAAAACTGAGGTGTAGATAGGGCGATGAGTGGGAAAAGTCCCAGGAGCACATCCTTTTCTCACTCTCATTTTCTTTCCCCAACCAGCTCATCTCCCGGCAAAGTTATAGCAAGGACATGTGAAGTGGGGGTGCAGCTGGCCCCTCGTTTTTTCCTGTCTTCTGTTCTCCGTTGCTCTCTGGAAAGTTTTTTTGTACATTCTTTTTTAAAGTACCCCCTCACCCGGTTGTCAAAGTGCACCCCATCAGCCTGCCAGTATTGATTGTGCTTGCTGTCAACACTAGCTGCCTTTGTATCTTCCCAGCCCACTACCAGCAGACTGCTCTCATTATGCAAATCCAGCCCAGTCATTGTGCTCTTCACCTAGCCCAAACAATTGATCAAGCAATAAAACACAATTAGTCTGGCAGGAGGGCTAAGAGAAGAGAGGATGGGCCTCGCGGCTGGGCCTGTCTCACGTGAACAATCTGTTGGGGGTCGTCGGATTAAAAAGCTTTTAAAAAACGCTTTTCCCGCACTGTAAAATCATGAGCCGCAAAAGCAACCACAGCAGAACGAATTTCTTTCTCTTTCTATAGTAAATGCTACGTTACTTCTTAGTTAAACCCAGACACGTTTTTAGCAGAAATTTTTTAAAAAGCTTTAAAGCATATGAGGTTTTGTCTTTTAAAAAAAAAGGAAATGAAAGCTCAGTGGCAGTTGTGTACTGTTATTCATATCGACAATGCTTTGATGACGTCGTCTAAACTTAATCATTTTTACTCAACACAATTTGGTTATGGCCCTGTTCAATCTTAATTTTAGCTTAAGTGAAATAGATTTTCCCTGATGGATTTTCAATTTATATTTATTTTATAATTTATTCAAAATAATGTGACAATCCACTTAAACATCCACAACCAAATTGCAACTATTGCAGACTGTGTGGCATTTTTAACTGAAAAAGAAAGATAGAAGTAAAATAGAATTTGCAGACACCAAGGAGCGCAAGTGCTGTTGGAATTCATGCTTGGTGCCTCACACAGACAAACACACCCAGCATACCATCTTTGATGTTTTGATGCTCTGTTGTGTTTGCTTTCTATAAAGCTCTCACATTATGGCAAAGCCTTGTCTCATTAAGCTGTACAGAAGATATCCCCAAGTATAGCGTCTGTAGCTACAGCGAATATAGTTACTGGTGCAAATAAACTTTATCCTGTGTTGTGCACAGTTTGGGTTTCATGAACATGGAGATTTCTTCATGACGCAGTAATGAAAACATTGCATTTCTTTGCACAGATCTTCGCCAAGGATTTTAAATGGTTTCGCATTACATTGGCTAATACCATTGGAGAATGGTTAGAAGAGTTCACTGACACAAAGAAGCTCAATTTATACAGTAATGAGCAGAGGAGGGGACTTTGAAGTGTAACCCAAAGTGCATATTTCCTAGAGTTAATTACATATCCCAGGTGCAGATTTAATTAATGTAACGAGAGCCAATCTTGTTTCAATATACAAACGCAGGCCCTGCAATATGCCGTCTTCTGTTATTAGATCTGTTGTCCAAGGGGATGTATAGGCACATGTAGGGTTACAGGCGTTTCTAGTAACTTTTCTTTTCTCTAAGTATTTTTGGTGTAGCCAACACATTAAAGGAGACATATTCTGAAAAATTCACTTTCTGTATTTGTGCACATGTAGTTGGGTCTCTGGAGCGTCTTCCAGCCCACAAACCTGAATGCCTAAAAACCCAGTCAGTTCTTAAAATGCTGCTCGTTTCAGAATACATAGGTTTAAGTGTTCTGTTCAGAATCTGTATTGCTTATTGCGCAAGTAGAGAAATCACTGTAGTGATGCCAACCCTCTTTCTGAATATGTCCACCTACTGTCCAAGTATCTGCACCCATGGCTTGAGAATCACAGTTGCGCCATTTATTTGTTTGTTCATTTGTCGTGAGTCGTTATCGGCTGTACAGACCAACGCGCATCACTACGTCAGATCCCACGATCGTAAGACAGAGGACCTGACTGGATACGTTTATTTTAGAAGGCAATGTACCATCTTTGGGCCTCACTGCTTTTTACAGCCTGGGTCAGTACACCATGGGATGTCACGGGAATAAAAAAGGGATCAACCTTTAAACATTAAACATTAGTACCATTCCTGTTCTTTGAATGAAAGTGATTCAGTTCAGCATAAATGCACTCCTCAAAAGACAAGCAGCGAATGCAGCCTAAATACTGAGATTCAAATTAACTGGAGACAAAAAAAATCAGGTGAGAAATGTAAACATTGTAGAGCTTTTTATCTAGAAAACGGCAGGCATGTCAGTTTAAGCGGAGACCTCAGTCCGGTCGGCCACCTCGACATCTGCGTAGTATGCCTATAGCTACAGCCTGTGGATCATTATCATTTAAAGCAACAGGCATTCAGAAAGAGCTGTTTTAAACAGCGTGAAAAGAGGGCTGTAGTATTTGATCACACATATTTCATTAAGACCCCAGGGAACTGTGTTATGGAATTATGGAAATGGAAAATGGGTCTCCTTTAAGCCATTCATTATTCAGCATTAAAACAAGTGTGTGACTAATAGTCAGTGTTGTCAGCTTGTTGCTGATGATTAAAGGGTGTGCCCCATCCTTGCTTAGAGCCCAATAAACAAAATCCTGTTGTAGTAACTGCCCGAATCCCTAATCTTCATAATGATTAGATAATTTGTAAATCCCATGGATAAATAAAAATCCATTGGACAATGCTGTTTACTTTATTGTAGGCTAACGCTTATGGTCGTCTTTTGTAATGATCAGCATTGCACGTGGTAGTTTACTTTCTTAATCATATATTTTTAGAAGGATCGTGTGTCAGAATCCTTGCCATATTTTGACATGTCGTCTTCCCGGCCAATCTGAGTGACTCATGTTGCATTTGAGTGTGCGTGTTATGAAATTTGATCATACTGAGCACTTTTTTCCTGTGTGATCTAAATAGTGAATTAAACAATGTTTTTTTTTTTTCCAAAAAATGTTTTTTATGTGAAATCCCACAAGGGTTCAGTTCAACAAAGTGTTTTTTTTTAACCAGAAAGGATCCAATTTTGACAAAAATACAGATTGTTAGACTAAAGTAAGCTAAAAAAAAAAATCCAGTTGTGATGGGTTGAATACGACAAGCCATTTAAACATCCGGAGCCATTGCAAACATCCACAACCAAACTGCAACCATTGCAAACCATAATCATCTTCACGTGACCCGATTCTTCATGTGATGTTTGCTTCATAAACACAATGTACCAGTGTGCTGAGTTCAGAAGGCAGACTAAACTACTTTTTCAGCCAGCAAGTCTGTTCCAGAAACATCGGGGTTTAGTTTAACAAGATATGTAGCACCACCCGCTCTTTCCCACATCCAGACTTATCTACCTGAAATCACCCTTTTGAAATTGAAGTGGCCCTGTTGATTTCAGGTCGCAGACCGTTGTAAAATAAACCATTCTTTTTTTTTTGCGGTAGGCTTTACTTTTACCCATGGTGTTAGATGTATGATTTTCAAGAAGTTACTCAGACAAATTGTTGATAGAATAAAGTGGCACTTTAATTAAATTATGTCTGGATCACATGTAATTGCATTCAAGATGCTGGACAAAGACATCCAATTGAATAAGGCTTTGATGTTCTACACAAAAAGATGGTGAGAAGAGGTCTGGACTCCTTTTGCTTTTTAATGAAGGTGCACCCTTACTGTAGGGAGCGTTTCTAATTTTACTATTCCGACTAGTCTACGGCAAATCGGCTTTTATGCGGAAACGATCTGTTTAGAAAACTCTATGGAAGCATCACGTTACAGAATTTGTTTTACTTCCTTTTCCCCTTGTTGTTTCAACAAGACTTAGTACCAGCTCTAACATAATAGAGTTTTGTAGGAAATCTGGTTTCTTTTTTTTTCCTCATGGTTTGGACTTTTTACTGTACATTGCTTCCACCTTTATCTTTCTGTCGTCTCTATACATTCTATCTTTATACTGTGGCATCTAGCCAAAAGAGATAGGTCTTCTGAGGCTTCTGATAAGGGGTGAAACATTTTCAGTTGTCAGCAGCTTGAGCAGTGTTAAAGGGGCCATCTTGTTTTTACTAAGAGGTTAGGAGTGCCATGGCCAGCGATTAATGATTAAATCTAAGTAGTAGATTCCATGCATATTTGCCCTGGGAAGCATCAGGGGTGTCGGAGTTGCTGCACTGGAACTGCTATAGGTGTGTGTGCAATCTCGGCTTGGGAACAGTCACACACAAACACCAGGAAATTAAGCGTAACGTTTAATGAGCGGCTACAGAAGAGTGTGCTGAATCTGCTGCGTGCTAGGAAACAGCCAGAATGAAAAGCAGTATAGGTTCGAAGCTGATCTGTGCCGGTGTGTATAACCCGTAAATCTGGTTTGGGGATGGAACTAAAGCCAAAAGTACAAGAGGGAGCGGTAGATAGGCTGAGAGAATGATTGTAGGCTTAGTCACAACAAGACGGCGAGAAGAAGAAAGGGAGGGGCAGAAAAGTGTGTATTCCGCTCAGAGATGTCAACCTGCCGTAGAAGGGCTAGGTCGAAGTGAGATTTTCGTGATGTCACGCAGAGGAGGAGTGCATGGGAGGGACTTGCGGAGCTGAAACTCTTGCAACACCTTTTGCTTTCTCGGAGAGTAGACAAGAGAGTATTGTTCAAGGAAGCCTCAACCCAGTGAGAAACCTGAGCATAGGAGTGCACAGAACCTGTTGGATACACCGGGGACTTTATGCAGCCTTCTTAACCTCAGTGATAAGAGCTCCACTTGAATGTTCCAGCACAGTGATTCTTTTTAAAAAAAAAAGGCATTCTGCCAGGGGTATGAGATTTTATTTATTTATTTATTTTTTTGGAAACTGTCTGAATCGAGTGAAATGTATTTGATATTCGATTTTTCAAAAATTTGTGAGAAAATGTTTGCATGCTTTTTAAGCAAAGTCAAAAGCGTTGCCAGATTCTGTTCGGTTTCAGCTGTCTAGTGTTCATTTAATGTTCATTTAATGAAGTGCGTTTCCTGGTTGTGGGATTGTCCACTAGTATTTCCACCTTTTTTCTAGGTAATCTGTCATCCTGATTACACACACTGAATAGACATTGTTCTGTAGCTGTTTGGAGTCTGACAGAGCTGGAGATGAGTTCTCTGGAAGCGGTTCTAACAGATGTTTTGCATCGACCATATCCATAGCCTTGTTTTGACCGTAGCTCATCTCCTGTAGTTTCATTATAGCAGCAGTGGTGCTATATTGACCCTGTAGTAGATGCCTT
Source organism: Doras micropoeus (assembly GCA_028566355.1). NCBI lineage: Eukaryota > Metazoa > Chordata > Actinopteri > Siluriformes > Doradidae > Doras > Doras micropoeus. Next base: position 6,927,590 of record JAOUQY010000019.1, read on the forward strand.
TTGTCAGCTGTTTCCAGATAAATGTACCGATACAGCACCTAGTCCGCTTTGTGTGTAGTAATCCGCTTTGTTCTGGGTGTAGTAATGTTTATGTGATATGACAGTTTCATCAGTGCCTACAGTTTTGTGAAATAAAAGGATGTAAATATTTTTCTATCTGCCTCGGGTCTCCATGTTTACTTATTTTTATTTGCTGATTCCCCAAATCCTTTACCTCAAACTATTTCTGTGTGTTTGTAGGTCTTCCACTGGAAGCAGTTAGAAAACTTGTATTTCCGTGAGAAGAAATTTGCAGTTGAGGTCAACGATCCTCCCAGGTAAAACAAGTCGCACATCTGAGCCTTGCTGCATTTTTACCCCACGCATCCTCACCAACACTGCACAGTTCAGATATTTTCAGTGTTCTACATTCATTGGAGAATGAGCTGTCAACTCGGAAAAGCCTTTTTACTACAGTGTGCGGTTACAGAAGTTGAAACCTTTTATAGCTCTGTGTGCAACAGTGCTCCTGGATTGTAAAATGCTGCTTCTGGCAACATGGGCCATGAATGAGTTATGACTATTGATTGTAGCTGCCTGGCTTTTTAAACTGTACACTGGCCACAGAGCAGCCTTTGAGAAGGGAAAGTTTAGTTAAAGCATTGTATTGTAACTTTTCACAGCAACAAGGTCACTGCTGATATCCACATTGAACTATTTGATATGTAATGGGGGCTTGAGTTGATGCATAAACACAAATGACATTACTGCTTGACTTTTTTTTCTTTTTTTTTGCAGAGTGTACAATGGTCATTTGTTATTTGCTGATTTACAGTCTGCACGTTTCCTACTTGACATCATGCTGGCTTTTGCACTGCCATAGTTTGCCGTTTTATAGAGCTTGAGTCTGGTCATTAGTTGTCTTGGTGACTCTTTTAAATGTGTGTATATATCAATCCTCAGGAACACATCATCCAAGTCCACTTTCAGTCAGTCTGGACAGGCTATCCACACGTGGTATGCCAGCCACTCACTGATCAAAACCATCTGGGCGATGGCCATCAGCCAGCACCAGTTCTACCTGGATTGCAGACAGAGCAAAGTGAGTCTGTCAGCATTCGCTGCATCAGTCTTTCTCTATTCTGACTTGGAGCTTATGTAACTATGTATATTATAGTCCACTTCACCCGGATTAGAAGTTTGTGTCCGTTTTCACACATTATTTTTTAGTAATATTAAGTAAAGACAAACGGATTTGTGGGAAAAAACTTGAAGGATCCAGCATCTTCAAGACTGTCACTTTCATATATTTGTGTACTTAGTAGTAGTACAGCGGTGAAAAGCAATGAACATTGTCTTGTGCCAAATGTGCCGCTGACCTTCATATTTTTATCTTTTTCATATAAAGTCTAAAACGAGCACATCTAAAAATTTGGGGGACGTCGCCATGAACCTTACAGAAATCGGAGCCTCCAGAGTCAGCAAGATGGTGAGCGGAGAGCGTAAAGACCAGCTCATCATGGCCAGCAATGGAAGCTTGGCCTCTGCAGGTACTAAATCTAAAGAATTATTACTGTTCTACCCTATTAAAGCCTTTGAGCTGAAGGTCCTCTCTTACTGGTTTATTAGGTGCAAGTCAGCTGAAGCTGAAGCCTGAATTTTGCCAAATGTGACATAATTTTCTTATGCATATACCCATGATCTGTATCTAAGGTTCGGCTTGTTTGTGTATTCAGGTTCTGCAGATTCTGAGGTAAATGAGGAGCTGAAGAAAGAAAAGATTGCAGAGCTAAAGAAGAAAGAGAAGAGCCTTCAGGATCTTCTGGCTCAGAAATTGAGTGAGCTTAAGAAGATCTGCCTCCGAGAAGCAGTTAGTGTTCTCTTTTTTTTTGTTTTTAACTTAATATCACTGTAGTAGATTTTTAATTTTTTAATTAGATGACAAATTAAATGTATCTTTTTTTTTTTTTCCCCTAGGAACTGACAGGCAAATTACCTAAAGAGTACCCTTTAGCATCAGGAGAGAAGCCTCCTGCTGTAAGACGACGTGTAGGAACAGCTTTCAAACTAGACGATCTTTTCCCTTATGATGCCGTATGTCACATTTGTCTTTATGTGCTTTTCAGTTCAGTAATACGGCACCCTCAACTATGAGTGTATAATATTTGTTTTTATTAAATGTCGCTGTATTTTTCTTGCCCTCAGGACCCTCAGTTAAGGAACTTGGAAAGCCGGTTTGCTCTACAGCAAAAGATCGTAGAAGCTGCGAAGAAGCTTGCCAGTGAAACTGAACTGTGTAAAACTGTGAAGAAGAAACGGAGGAGGAACTTTGAAGACGCTGTGAAGAAGCTTCAAATAATTGAGAATGAAATTAATGACTACCGAGTGAAAGTGGGCAAGAAACCCACGCAGAGGGCCTCACTGATTATCTCAGGTATGCAAAAAAAAAAAGAATTAATTACCTTAAATCATGTATAGTGCTTTATTCACTGTTTATATATAGTATATAGAATAATATATAATATTATATTACGTGATATAAACTGCACTAATTGTTCATTTCAGGTTAACATATTAAATATCTTTATAGTTCTTTCGTGCGGCTGAAGTTAGTGATAATTACTGTGTTATCGGTGATGATTGTGTTGAAGAACCTGCATTCTTCTCTTCATAGATGACGTGAATGCAGAGCTCAGCTCACTGTCTGACAGCTTAAACCTGGATGATGGTAAAAGTTACAGTTCATGTTTATGAAAGTGGAAACATCTCCAGGCATGTTAATGTGGTTAATTGAACCCTTTTCATTCCCTTTCCTTTTCATCACAGATGATTCGTTTGCAGTACAACGGCAGCGTTCCCGTTCAGTTCAGTATTCACCACGGCCTTCAGACAACCTCGGCATTTCATATCAATCCAATCGCAGGGCCTCCGAAGAACCACAAAACTCTAACAGGTAAGACTCCCTCAGCAGTACCAGACTTCTTTCTCTGCCTCTTTGTCTCTGGCTCTTAACTGGGGCTTGCCTCTGTATCTGGGTCCTAGGCTGGTTGAGGCTTGTTAAATCATGTTAAGTCTTGTTAGAAAGCAGACGTACATTCCTGCTTGGGTTTCTACCTCTATCTGTACCTCTTATCATATTAAGCACACTCGGTGTGTTAAAAATAGGGTGAGACGAGCTTGTTCTTGAATGACTGCTAAACCATGGACAACAAATTAAGGAGGCAGAAAAGAAAGCAGGTTACAGATGAAGCTTTCACAGAATTAAAATCATTGGCCACTGCCAATTTTTGTTTGGTTTTTTTTTAACGGTAGACAAAATATCTTTCAGCTGTTAAGTGCTATAAAAGGTAAAACAAAAAAATAGCTGTTGAAGGTAAAGAAGTTTGTGCTATTCATAAGTGTATCAGGAAATAATCAACTGTTTTTTTGGTTTTTTTTTTGGCCCTTGAGTGATTATTTTCCATAATGATAATGCTTTAGGGGAAGTGAACATGAACATGTGAAAGCAATCTTCTTATCTGTATTATAGATTAAACTATGGGGAAGTCCAAGAAACTTACTCCTACATCCACCAAGATGGTTTATCACCGCATAGTAGCCCTTATTACGCTCCCTCCAGGCAAGAAGGGAACTCGCGCAGCATGCCTCCTACACCCCAGCTGACACGTAATGCCTTCAGCAGCATCCAGCTCAGGTACTGAACACCTTGATACTATACGCTGTACAAGCATCTCCATCTGTCCCACTTTACCTCCAGCTCAACCTCTCAATGATTAATCTCACTGACTTCAGCCTCCACACTGCTGGACAACAAACACCACAAATACTCTGAGACAGTCAATGACATATAGTTAATAAATCTAGTGAATAAAATGCATGCGTTAGTTTTGCCAGCATGATCACGCTAACTGCTATAACTTGGCTGTAACTTAGTCACGGTTAGTCATGCTAGCATTTTTAGTAAAATTTTGCATTTCATTTCACTTCTTCAGAATGATTCTGACCTGTTTGCTGTGTATGTGTGCACACAGGTGTGATGAGGACCAGCCTGAGCACTTCCGCCAGCGTAGTGGCAGTCTTGAATCTCAGTCACTCTTTGCCTCAGAGTGTGACGGCCCCGAACCTGTGTTCACAATCAACCCTGCTGCCCAACGCAGCAACAGCACTGAGGTGCTCGACGATGTCTCCTCACACACCAGCCAGTCAAGCACGGAGTACTGTGCCCATTCGCGTGCTCGAAACCGAGCACGTCGCCAGAGAGACCAGATGTATGCTAATACAGGCAGCATGCCCAACCTGGCACAGAACGATTCTCGCTGCTACACATACAAAGCACCGACACGGCCCACCACGACAGCCTACTACGTCACCGGATACCCAAGCTATACAGATCCATACACCAATGGAAGCTACGCATATGAGGACGAGACAGCGGGACATTATAGTGTAAATCCTTCATACCAGACTATGTCTTATCATGTACAGGAACCATATAGTGACTACAGTCACACGGAGATGGACAGCATAACCCATAACCCGTATGCTACAATGAGGCAGGCAAGGAGTCGCCCGCCATCGAGGAACGAAAACCTACCAAGGAACATGCAGAAGGCCGTAGTGGCCGAGCACTTACGAGGCTGGTATAACCGCAACACAGTACACAGGCAGATGCCGTACGAGTACGAGAGGGAGTCCCAGCAAAGCCTGGCCTATAGGATGACACCGCATGCTTATGGATATAACGATCGCAGCACCTCGTATGCCTCAGGTTGGCCTTTTCGTTTTATGTAAACCTGTATGTTCTGTTCAGGTCACAATGGCACAAATTGTGCAACAAGGCTGAAATTAATAATCTCTACTCTGTTCCCTTAATGAGTGTGAAGAAATGTCTGTATTGTTTACATAATTATGAGCAGCAAATAACGGTGTGTAAAATGACTCAAGTGTACAAAAAGTGTAACTGTATGCTGTCTTATTTCTGACATACATTTGCCTTCATAAGCAGCATCAAATCAGTTGAAGGGGTTTTGTATCTTGTATCTTTCATTTAATATTATTAATACTGCTAATGTTTCAGATTAAATTTTACAACTTCATGAGAGGCCTACGTCACTGAACAGCCAGTGTTAACAGAATATAAGATTTAGTCTTTAGTCTTCAAACGGTATTATCCTCTGAATTCTGCTTCTGCAGCCTGGAATTTATGATGCTAACTGCTTGGAAATAAAGTGCTGATTTTGGTGAAATGTATGTATGAGGTGTACTGGTGAAATGAATCTGTAAATGACTAATAGCCAACACATTACCTGGTGCATAACATTTCTGCATGACTATTTCATGTGGAAATAAAACACACAGTATATAACCATCATAAAACTTTGATCTCCGTGACACACCTTTAGTGTAGGGTTAGTCCCTGTACCTTCACTAATGGTTACTGAAAGAAGCATGTCTGGTTTTTAGTCTACTGCACACCATAGGGAGACATTCCTTAAATATTTTTATACACTGCACTGAATGGGTTTATTCTTATTTCCTTTTTCTACAGCACCTAACGCAGGGAACTGGCGTGAACACTTGTCTGTGGGTTTATCGGATTACGGCATGGGTCTTCATCCGCAGCATGCCTATAACTACAGTTCAGTCCATCAGAATCACCTTCCACAGAGCAGGTGAGAGCCACTAGGCCTTAATAACCTTGTAGATCTTTACATGAATTGTCTTAACCACAGTGTCATGCACCTTATGAATGCCTTAGGAATGCACTCAGTGCAGAGGATGAGTTCCAGCGTACTGTGCTCATTACACACAATATACAGTAGTTTGCTGTTTACCGATCACTGTCTTTTTGTGATAAGCGATTACTAGAGGTTGTAACTCAGTAGAGCTTAGGACTGTATTCTTGTACTATGTTCTCTACAATGCCTGCATCTCCCCTCTCTCTCCTTTTCTCCCATCCTCTTTCTCATAGACATGCCTTCAGTCCACACCCTGCACCCTCCTGGTACTACCCACCTCCTTCCTTCTCATCTAGCACTTGTTCTTCCTCATCCTCTTATTTCTCCCTCCCTCCACCTCCTTCTTCCCGCTATCGGGTGGAGCGGTCGGGCTGTGATGTCTCCAAAACTGACATGGCTAATAAAGCCTCCTTGCTAAATGTAGCCGTTGATAGTAAGTAAAAATGCGCTAGCTCTGTGTTTTCACCCTGTTTTTCTGTGTTGTTTTGTGAGTCGAAGTCTCTGATTGTTTGTGCTCCATGTTGCTGCGGTTTGTCTTGAATTTCTCTCATGAAATGATAGTTGCATGGCTTTAAGTGTCTGTCTTTCTCCAGATAGAAAGGTCTTAACATCATGTCCTTGGCTCACATATTCCTAGTTGTGTGTGCGAACAGAAAACACACACAAGTTTCTGCTTTATTTGACTAACCACTATCCCTTTCATGCCAGCCGCCAGCCCCATCTTCTAGCTCCGCCCCCAGGCCCCAGAGCTCCATCTCCGTTTGCTAGGAGGAGGCCAGCTCCAGGAACTTTAGACATGCCTGGTGCTGTTGCCAGTGGTTATGACCAGGACTATTATTACACTCAGTGCTAGTGCAACTTGTAGCACTAAACAATGTGGTGAGCTGCATACAAACCCCACACCGCTTCTCTAACCTGTGTGCTCAGTTAACTGTTGTCACTCCTAACAATCATTGTCCTCATGCACTAAACCTGTCTGGTAGCTCAGCTTTATTGCACCTCACTGCTGGATAGGTTTGTGTGTTCAGTGGTGGTGGGTTGGTCCTGTGTGTCGGGTATCGAGCTACAAGGGTGGCGTCTTGTTCCGAGGATAGACATGCAACATGTCTTGATTGCTTTGTCTTGATTGCTGTGCGTTGTTCTTGTGATTGTGCACATTTTTCATCAGATGTATGAATGTTTTAACCCCATGTTGGACAAACATCTTCATAAAAAAGTCCACATAGTAGCCATTTGTACACCATGTGAAAGCAGTTCAGTTTTCTTAATTATTACATTTCTATATTCTCTTAAAATATGAGGAAGAGGAGCATATTGCATACTATAAGAACACTATCATTATATAACTCACTCTGACCCTCCTCTGATGTAATGTGGACAACCAGGGGTTAAAATGTTCAGAAATGTTCTCTGTCAGAATTGTGAGGTCCTGATGCACGTTTCTTATACCATCTTTTATATTTCAGGTCATACATAAACGTAAACCAAATGGATTCACACCTGAGTAGTCCAGTGGACAGTTTTGACTCTGAGGATCAGACACTTCACTGGCACGAAGACTCCAAGCCTGGGACTATAGTGTAGGAAATTAAGATAAACCTCTTCACGCTTTGTGCCTTTTGTAAATCCCTGTTATTTTTCTGCGGCTGAGGAGTTCAACGCATCAGTGTTTTAAGGAATGCTACCAGGCGAGGATTGTGCAAGACGGCGTTCAGCCGGCCCGGAGAGAACGAGTGCATCAAAGCCGAAACAGGGACACACTGGAGATCAACACATTTTGAGTATGTGTGGTGCTAGCACTTCTGGAACTTGGCCTGCCCTGATGAATACCTGCTGTGGAATTTCTTTGGGATTTGTTAATATGGTAATAGTGATTGGGCTGAGGAAGGTGCTGTTCAAGCCAAACAGCCTGGACCGTTCCATTGCTGTGGAAGGATATTGCAGTCGTAAATCCTCTTCATGGACGCAAAGTAAACAATAATATGAAGGACTAGACTCAGCTGCTTTCTGTTGTGCGAAACAATTTGCCATGGACATTTTGCAGTTTGTTTAAAGAACTTGAAGCATCTACCTTTATATATCGTTATTGAAGTTAATTCTCTCTTAGGGAAATAATCTTTTTATGAATATTTTATAGATAATTATGCATAAACATTGGATTCACAAAGGCTCTGAGCATGGCTATGCAAGAAAATGGAAGTGCATTCAGTATTTTTTTTTGTGTCCCCAGCAGGTGTTGATCTTTTAATCATGTATTTACTTGCTGAATTATTTACACTCCTTATTTAAAATGCACTGTGTTGCTTTGCCCATCTGCTGTGCATCTATGCTATGAAATGACCAGCTAGCAGCCGTGTTCTTGTAGCTCGTCCATGCCACCGATGTGTAAATCATGCCCTGGAATATTACACATTGCTTCGGTTTTCTTCCAGGTTGCTTCTTATTCCTTTTTTTTTTTTACACATCCTAAACATAGCACTAATAAGGTTAAGTTGCTGATCAGTTATCCAACTTTTATATTTTTTAACCTGACTGTGTCCAATAGCAGAAACCAATGCCTGGTGTTTGCTATATCTCTCTCTCTCTCTCTCTCTCTCCAGCAGAGAGCTGTTTGTGTATATGTAAATTCTGTATATAGAGTTTATTTTTTGTCATTTTTAAAGAGAACTTTTTTCTATGTGCTTTTTTTTTTGAAAAGTGTATAATATATAGTCATCAGAATTGTTAAGCTGGTTCTTAGTAATTTCTATCAATGAAATTTCTTTGAATTAAAGAAAAATGAACAAACAAAACATTTATCATTTAAAACAGCGTAAAGTTACGATGTTGAATGTTTTTTTGAGTTATTTTCAAAAGTCAGGCTTTAAACTGGATTGTAATATGATTCAGTGAAATCTTGATCTCAATCATACTGGTGCCTTTCAGGAAAAAGAGTAGCACACAGCCAACTAAAGTGCATCATTTTTTGTTCTTCTGCAACACACACACACACAGTGGTGAACATTTTCTCTCACAGAAGAGATCTAATGCCTTGCATTCTTTTCAATGTCAAACTATGAAGACACAAATGCTGTTTTGCTGCATGTATAGAGAACCGGAAGAACCTGCAGGAGGGCTGACACACCCACTCACTCCTACATGGGGACCAAAACCAGATCGGCTATGTTTACAAAGCTGAGTACGTGCAGATCACACCTTCAATACCTGTTAATAGCATACAGGGGTTAGACAATGAAACTGAAACACCTGTCATTTTAGTGTGGGAGGTTTCATGGCTAAATTGGACCAGGCTG
>JAOUQY010000019.1:6971580-6982821 GCA_028566355.1 Doras micropoeus
GGCTCTTGGTTGGCGATGCTTAGGAATTGCCTAACTTGCACAATCTCTCTCTTTTTTACTTTCTTAGTAAAAAAAAAGATTAATTTTAAGCAGGGTAGCACAGTGGGGCAGTGGGAAGTGCTGTTGCCTCACAGCAAAAAGAGCCTGGGTTCTATTCAGAGGTAAATATAAGTCTGGACCCACCAACAGATTCTGTAGTTCAACTAGTACAACTTTATCATCTTTTATTATTTGCACTGACTGGATTTCTTTTATTCTTCTCTCCTTCAGGTAAGAACAGGCATGTCAGGAACATCAACATAAGTCATGTCTATGCCCTTTCCAGTGAGCATAATTGTGGAAATGCCTCCTAGCTGAAATCTTCTGGCTGTAGTCTCCAGTCTTCTTTGACATTATCTGGCTAAAGGTCACATGATCAATAAACAGTCCTCCAAGGCAGGCACCTACTGTACCCCTGTTCTGAAAGCTGCACATGTTCCCCTGATATCAGATCCTGTCTTTTCCATCTATTATATTCTGAAAGTCCACATCCCTCCATATCATCAAATACACAAAGATGAATATGGCTGCAGGACCAACAATGACACATCATTTATTTTGGTGATTGCCACAAAGAAGCAATAAGCCAGGGATCAGAGATACAATGAAACAGTAGAGTACTCATCAATAAGCCAATGTTCTGTTAGTCCTTATTGACCACCTGAGGTCACCTAACCTTTATTGTGAACTCTGCATGGACTGGGTTACCAGGTCAGGGAGTATTCTTGAGTGTAAACTTGCTGTGATGCATGGAGAGGGGTGAATGTTTAGTGACATCACTCCCTGCTTAGATCCCTCAGGAGCCGAGTGAGTTTCTGCAGCTCAAGCCAAAGCTGGCCCCACACTAGAGGATTTTCAAATCTTAACCAATTTTAAAAACATGGAAGATCACAGACATAATGACAAATTGTAACTAATTTTAATCTTTTTAATCATAAGAACCCACACACACAATGAAAAGCAAAATAGGAGGAAATAAAATAAACTGTGGATGAAGTCATGGCTGAGAAGATGCTATCAGAATGGTGTATACAGTATTATTATGCGTTATTTCAGCGCCCTGCATTTTTTTTTTTTGGTGATGCTTCCTGCTTAAACTCTCTCTCATTAGCTGTTATCATTGTTCCTTTCACACCACAGGATTTGTAATCATTTCTCGTTCCACGCTACAGGACTTCAAGTCCTAAATGTCAAGCATGTTTGATATTTGCGATTTGAAATCACAGACATCCCACCCTGCGGAAACTCATTTCAGGGAGGTAGGACTGACCTATTGGACAATGAAAGAGAGAGAGAGACAGGTCAACTGTAAATCTAACCCACAGAGAAAACTAATAGGTCTAATAAGCACACAGAGACCAGCTACTCTCTCTTGATGTTTGTCACTTCATCTCTTTTTGTTTCTTTCAAACTCTTGCTCACTCACTCTTACAAAAATCTGTTTCCCAGGATATTGCATATAATTTGCAGGCATCAGGGAACCACTATTAATATACAGGAGACTCCCAGAACTTCCAGGAGAGGTGGGAGTCACTGATCCAGCTGGGGGCAATAAGATTATGTCTACAGGATCTACAGGATCATTTTCACCAAGAATCGTTCCGATCAGCCTTGAATTGGGCTACACCCCATGATTTGTGGGAGGAGTGAATCTGATCCAAAATCGACCTAGAAATCGTCTAGCGGAAATAGGTTATTTGCAGAATAAAAAGAAGTGTTGCACTCTTTAGCTTAATCTAAAGTTTTAAGGGAACACCAACTAAAAGCATTTATACTGTACATGGACCTGTTTGTAAATGGCTTATTTGCAAAATAGCTAATCAAAATTATCGAAGAGCAGCTCTACATTGGAAGTAGATGGAAATTCAGTGAAGCAAACAGGCAGCTCAATCCTCAGCATGCTCTTTGCTTGCTGATTGGCATACTTTGAGATTCATAAGTGCTTTTGCCTATAATGCCCTGTTAAAAAGTGAATTCTTATTGATATGCTATTAGCAAAAATTGATGTTTACCCATTTTCTGTTGGTGGTATTAAACTAGAAAGCTATTCAGCTCTGTGTGTAGTGTAACAGTGTTAGCTAGAAACGTTCTTACTGATGTACATGTTTAGTAATGGTGTTAAACTAGAGAAAGAAAAGTAGCTAGCTGTATAATGTTATATAAATCATAAAGCTCCTTTAAATGACTTGTTAGCTGGCTAGTTGATGCTGCCGAACAACTTTTCTGGATATAGCCTCGTGGTATTTTTAATATTTTGTTGGAGAAATGTGAAAGTGTACAAGAGTAACACAATAAACACTCAATAAAGCACATAAACACATAAAAAAACAGACTGACTGATTATGCATGCAACATATAAGCATCCCGGGTCTGTTAGGTTTAAAAGAGAAAAGGCGGTTTAAAGGTCAGGTTCTGCCAAGGCTGTTTAAATTGAAAAGTGATTGATAGAAAACAAGAGGGCGAGACACGACACCATGGAAGAAATCACAAATCGTAGACAATATAATACATACTGATAGTTTCACTGAAAAGAGAAAGGCATTTTACAATGCAGTACATCACTAGCACAGACATTAGACGTAAAGCACCTGAAAGTGAAATATTCTAAACAGTTTAAATTATAGCCTCATAGTACATTTCAGTTCTTTATATTCAAGGGACTTCATATTGTTAATATAGTATTAAAATATGAGTAGCTATTCCTTAATTAAGTTCAGCCTATTTCATTTTGGCTTGTTAAGATTATGATTATGAAGTCAAGGACTATGTGATGTAGTAGAGTTTAGATACAGATAAGGAATGTTTAAATCCACAAATTCCTTATCAAAATCAAAATCCAATGTACTGGTTATTGGTATAGTAAAGTTGTGAAGGTGTTCCTCACAAGTCTGTTTAAAAAATGTCAAAATGTCAAATGATATTTTTCCATGTTCCCATTTACAAGCAATATTTTAAGCTGACAAAAGAAATGTATCAATTATTTCACATCAGTTATACAACCCCAATTCCAATGAAGTTGGGACGTTGTGTAAATCATAAATAAAAACAGAATACGATGATTTGCGGATCCTTTTCAACCCATATTCAATTGAATACACTACAAAGACAAAATACTTAATGTTCAAACTGATAAACTTTATTGTTTTTTTGCACTCATTTTGAAATTGATGCCTTGGACAAGTTCCAAAACAGTTGGGACAGGGGCAACAAAAGACTGGGAAAGTTGAGGAATGCTCAAAAAACCCACATCAGAAGGATAACAATGAAGTTTTGGGACATTCCACAGGTGAACAGATTAATTGGAAACAGGTGAGTGTCATTCACAAGTAAGGATGGGGCGAGGTTCATCACTTTGTGAAAATCTGGAAAAATCTCTGCAAGTGAGCGGCAAGGCCGAAAAACAACATTAAATGCTCGTAACCTTCAATCCCTCAGGTGGCACTGCATTAAAACCTCACATCATTCTATAATGGATATTATCACATGGGCTCAGGAACACTTCAGAAAATCATTGTCAGTGAACACAGTTCGTCACTCCATCTACAAGTGCAAGTTAAAACTCTACCATGCAAAGTGAAATCAAGCAAGAATGGGAAAGAATTCAACCTACAAAGCTTCAACAATTAGTGTCCTCAGTTCCCAAACGCTTATTGAGTGTTGTTAAAAGGCTGATTGTCTGTTGGTGATTGAGTACTGCCAGCACTTTCTGGTTTGTTGGCTTTAATTACTTTTAATAAAAACCCTAATCAACACCTGCATTCTCCAGAAGTGTCATTGAGGTAACCATGGAAACTATTGCCAGTATGTATAAATAATTGTCATAAGGACATTATTCATATCTTAGCTGCTAGGGTTGGTTCAATGCTTCAAACTCATTATTATTAGAATTTTCTCAAAAGTCGATGAAGATGAACCAACATTGTGCAATCAAGGCCAGTGAACGCATGGGAGTACTACTCAGCTCTAGCATATTATTTTTTTAAAAAAAAGAAAAACATTAGGTAACAACTGGGTAAAAATCAATATTGACCATAATTGGCAACAAATTCATACAGTATCTAGGTCTCTTCACTCTGCTTAACTACTTAATTCATTTAGATAGCTAGTACCTAAATCTAGTTGATCTAACATCCCATACAGTTGCTGAAAACTGTACAGCCTGTACAGCCAAGGCAATGCTGGATTCGAGTGGCAGGTCACAGAGCCCTGCTATCTCAGTGTAGTGTGATGTCGTATTGGAGCTATGTCCACAAGTCTGAATATTAAGGAATGACTGAAGAAAAATTGTGATGGGGGCTAAGAGATATTTAATAGGGGCTAAAATGGGCTCTTGACTAGATAGTTTAAAGGTTTACTTTTATTTCACTAAAGGGTGTCGGCATAGCAAATGCTGTTAAGTGAAATAAATATCACATGGATTCAGCTGGATTCATCTCAAGCTTTGACAGCACTTACATACTAACTATATGGACCTGGCTATGTAGTTAATCACAATAAAAAAGCCTTATTGGAAATAAATAAAGTCTTATTGGAAAACCAACAGCTTGTCTAAATGTAACTCTGTTACTCCAGAGACCTGACGTCGATGCTGAAGGGCCACACGTGTACAAGTATGAGCCAAAAATGAATTTGATACGGACACTTTAAGATGTACTTCTGCAATTTCTCTATAAAGTTGCTTACATTCTTAGTACTATGTTTATGTGACTACACAGGTAATAAAGGCACTAATTTAAACAGTTTTATATTTACGTTGACTTTTTTATTCTTAAAAAAACATTTAATTTGCATTTTAAATGTAATATAAATGAACAAAAGAACAGCTGCATAAGGCTTCCATGCTGTTACTTCATGCTTATGGTGATTATATTATATAAAGTGAACATGTTGCAAAATGTGTTATACCTTATACTAACTAAAAATAACCACTAAAATGAATAAATCTTTCATTATCCGTTTTCAAAAAAATGTATATACTGTAGAATTACAAGTGTCCTTCACTGGAACTAAGAAGCCTATACCTGTTCCAGCATGACAATGATCTATTGAGATATGATTTGCCAAAAGTTGGAATGGAAGAACACGAGTGACCTTCACAGAGCCCTGACCTCAACCTCAACTGAACACCTTTTGGATGAATTGGAACACTGACTCTATACCAGACCTCCTCACCCAACAATAATGCCTGACCTCACTAAAGCTGCTGAAGGAACACAAATCCCCACAGATACTCTCCAAAATCTAGTGGAAAGCTTTCCCAGAAGAGTGGAGGTTATTCACAACAAAAGGGGAGGGGCGGGACTAAACCTGGAATGAGTGTTATGGTCAGGTGTCCACAAACTTTTGGCTATATTGTGCACATTGGTATGGTGTTTATCCTCATTGGTATGGTTGCATTTTATCCTCAAGAAACTTCATTGCTGATGTGGGTTTTTGTCGAGTAGTGTGTATTTGCAGCTCCGGTCATTAGTTCCATATCTGCATGTTCTATAGATATATCATATGTTTCCTCCCCTAGGACAGGGATCTAGGACACTTGTGATCCTCATCTTCCCTCGGCCATACTTCTGTTAAAACTCTGTGCAAGCAAATTACATGGGGTGAGGCCATTCATGAATAATTCAGTGGGTAATAGCTCTCACTGCTGACATAGCAGAGGAATGGCTTGGATCTCTGATGTTCCATTTGCTTGGGGCACTGCTCTTAATGCTCTTAATGCCCTTAATTAGGGGCTCTAATGTTTTAATATCTAATCTAATATCTTACAGTAGTATTCAATTCACAGTACAAACAAACAAACCTATAGCTGTGAATCTGTGCTCTTGGAATACCAGACATGGATGTTTGTGTGCCATTGTCACATCATTATGAAATGTGTAATGCAGCACCATGGAACTGGTGGTTAACAGACGTGAGAAAATATATTTTTTCTTCCTTTTACACACATGCACACAAACAGTCACAGGCACAGACACACACACACATACACAACCACCCAGGTTTCACCCATCTGCAGCTTCCTGTCAGCATGTCATATCCTGTCTGAACTACTGCCTATCTTCTGACGGACTAAAAAAACAAAAACATATGGTGTTCTTCACACAGGGGAGAAACAGAAACAGTGAAGCCTGGATGTAGTGTTGTACTGCTTGACTACCTTTTCACTTAGTCTAGTCTTAAAATTGAAAGCAATTCTACTTGAAATCATGAACAATTTTCAAGGGTAAATTCAAGTTTTTTTCAACACCACCACTGTAACAATGATAAACTGTTCCATTTTTCACATTCTCAAAATAATTGTACAGTTATTATATAAAAATTAATCAATTAATTCACATTGTATTGACTGGTGCAATGTATATGATACATGATATATAGGCTTTGTTTTTTTTTTTTTTAAGGTCTGGGTCTCGACTCAGCCTCACCTCCTCCAAAGTCTCAGTCTTGACTCGGTTTTGATCACCCCAAATCCCAAAGTCTTGGTCTTGACTCAACCATGTAAGGTCTTGATCCTGACTCAGACTCGATATAGGTGCCCTCGTCCCCATCCCATTCTTGTTTGGATTAAAATCTGAGTGTTACTACTGCTACACTTTCACAATAAAAGAGTGCACTAAACTTTCCTTGTCACTTGGCTGGTACCCTTATGTTTAATATACCGTTAAATGTACACCATGTGTACTAAAAAAATGCATACTAAAAGCAGGGTGTATGTCTGAGGGTATCTACAACGGTAGTACCCTTTCTTCTGAGAGTGTCTACACTCTGCAACAACCTGCCAATAGGAGAACAGCCCAGCGTGAAGCAAAACGCACAGGACAGCTACAAATTCAGTCACGTGAATAGCAAAATGCAAACAAACATGCTAAAGGAACAAAAAAAATGAATACCTAATGTCCTCAAGCTCAGTCTGAAGAATGTTTTTGGTTATGCAAACCAATTTACTGCTTCATGCTGACTGCTGAGGTAAACATACTCATTTTCTTCAATTGCAGGGCTATCATTAGAGGGACTTCATTGTATTTTAGATATTTGTGCAATCTGTTATAGAATTCAGGCAACATTTTATTGGGATCATCTTGTACAATGTGACACACAATAATATTACAAGACCGCTATAATGACACATTTGTAAAACCGGCTTAACGCTTACCAATCCTAGTAAATATATTAATAATAAACCACCACTCATGTCGTTTTTAAGATCAATGGCTCTTATGCATGTAAGTAAAACGAGCTTGGCTCTGTTTGATGAATGTGTTTGTAATGCAAGCGTGAAAACATGTTTAATGGTAGTATTTATGAGATGCCGACTCATGTTTACTTCCTCCCTATTACCATCAAAACCCTAATGTCATTGAGACTGAAATTACTCTGTGTTGACCCCAAAGCCTCAATTTAAATCAAGGGGAAAAAATTTTTTTTTTGGGTTGCAAGTAACCTCAACCCCTTTGTTCACCTTGTGGATGAGCAGTATAGCACCATGATATTCATAGATCATAGGACATTATGCTGCACACACCAACGCATTTCTGGAAGCACAGTGGGTATCGCTGACACTTGTATCATGCTGATCATACTGACTCCATTGCTTCTCAGATTTCCTTTTCCTGTTTTTTATTTTTAGTCACATAATGACCAAACCCAAATATTATGCATCATGCCAATGTTGCGTATCTCTATATAGTTTTACCATATCACCTAACGCTGTGTAGTAACCAGCCTGAAACATTCTAAAATCATACAAAAGTAGTGTATGACTAAATTAGACTATGACTAAATTGTGACTAAATTACAATTTGATTTGTAAGTGGGAAAATCCTGAGCAAGTGTCTCTTCCACAATGGCTGCAAAACGTGTAGATCATTTTGCGCTTGGGCTACAACTTAGTAACGGTTAACTAACGTCACAGGCACTGTCAAAACTACAGGCTGTCCTCAATACATCTCCGATTATAATGTGAACAGTGAGCAAAAACCCTTTGCACACCTGCAAAATGCAAAGTGCTGCCTATCTCAGGAGGAATAAAGTTTTTATTCTGTCTATAATAATTTTATTATAGACAGAATTTACTATAATTTTATTCTGTCTATAATAATATCCTTAATAGAATAATATCCTTTTTATTCTGTCTTGTTTGCCTTTTTTGTTGATATTCTTGTGTATATTTATTTCATTTAGTTTCTATAATAATAATAATAATAATAATAATAATAATAATAATAATAATAAAGTATTATTACATTGTTGTATTGTGTTTTGTTGTGGTTGATTCTGGTGTATTTATTAAATTATTTGTATTATGTTTAATCAGGATTGTGTTGTGTATTTTTGAAATTGAAGAGCCTTAGCCTCACATAAATATTTGCCAGAACCACATAAAATATGAATTTGCAGCAAACCTGCTTCAAACAGCAAATATTCTAACCTAATTTGCATATGAAAATATGTCCTTGCTGCAAATCTGCTATGACATTACCAAAGGTTAATCACAACTATCTGCCAGAAACCTAAGTATAATGTATAAGTATAACCTAGTTCTACAATCTTGGTTAGTAAAACTATGGCCAGCAAGGGTTTGCTAGGGGATAAGGGTAGTGGATATGCCATGGACATATGCAGCCTCAATCATAATCATAATCTCATGTAGCAGAAATTACAATCTTAGATGGTAGAAAACTGTACTTATAAAATAGTCCAAAATGACTGTCCTCCATTAAAATGTTGTAAGAAAATCATTGTCTTTTCTATATAAGTATTTTCTTTAGTGCCTTGAAATAAGGAGAGCTCAGCCTGCTAGACAGGACGAGGGAAATGGATGTATCTCAGGGGAACCAGAGGCTTCATGCTGCAGTACCACTCGCCTAATTAGTGTGGTGTTTCTTCTGATCAACTTAAATCAACTTAATTAATGCACCTACTGAATGTGATTCATTTTTCAAGTGAAGACTGAAAAATACAAACCCCATTTCCGGTAAAGTCGGGACACTTGCAATAAAAATGCAACAAAAATGGAAATCTGTAATTTCTTAATTAACTCGAGCCTTTATTTAACAGACAAAAGGACAAAAAAAAGATTTCCAGTGCTTTCAATGACAAACTTAATTCTATTTCTTAAATATTAACAAATTTAGAAAGTCAAAAAAGTTGGGACAGTCGTGTTTACCACTGGGTCACATCACCTTTTCTTTTAATTATACTTTTTAATCATGTGGGAATTGAAGATACTAATTGTTGCAGTTTTATGAGCACAATTTTTGCCCATTCTTGCTGTGTTCAAGACTTGAGTTGCTCAACAGTCTGTGGTCACTGTTGTCTGATTCTCCTCTTCATGATGTGCCGTACATTTTCAATAGGAGTCAGATCTGGACTGCAGGCAGCCCTGTCAAGCCACACTGCTGTAACTCATGAATGAGGCCTGGCATTGTCCTGCTGAAACAGACATGGAGTTCCAGGGAAAAGATAATGCGTCTTAATGGCAGCATATGTGTTTCCAAAATACAGTACCAATATAAGCCTCCACATCAATGGTACCTTCACATATATGCAGATCACCCATACTGTGGGCACTGATGCACCCCCATGCCATCACAGATGTTGGTTTTGTTGGTAACAGTCTGGTAACATAAAATCTGAATCTGTTTTTCACAAAACTCGTCTGACCACAGAACATGTTTCCACTGTCTTTCGGTCCATCTCAGATGATTTTGGGCCCAGGGAACGCACTGGTGTTTCTGTGCAAAATTAATATATGGCTTCCTCTTTGCATAATACAGTTTCAGGTTGCATTTTTTGATGCAGCGGTGGACTGTGTTAAGTGGCAAAGATTTTCCAAAGTACTCCTGAGCCCATGTGGCTATGTCCATCATGGTAGCATGACAGTTTCTCAAACAATATGGCCTGAGGGCTCGATGGTCACACACATTCAGCAGCCGTTTCCACCCTTGGCCTTTATGTATTCAGATTTCCCCTGACTCCCTGAATCTTTTCATGATATAAACTGTAGATGGTGAAAGATCTAAATTCTTTACAGTCTTGTGAAGAGAAACATTGTATTTGAACTGACTGACAATTCTCTCATGAACTTTGGCACAAAGACTAAGCCTTTGGTCGATGCTCTTTTTATACTCAATCATGAAGAAGTCACCTGTTACCAGTTAAACTGCTAATTGTGGTACCTTCCAGTACAGTTTTACTATTTAACAAATAGAATTAAGTTCATTATTGAAAACACTGAAACTCTGTTAAATAAAGGTTCACATGAATTTGAATAAATGACAGATTTTCAGTTTTTATTGCATTTTTACAAAGTGTCCCAACTGGAAATGGGGTTTGTAGTTTGTACATCATTACCACTGTAATGTCAACGTGAAATGAGCAACCTTAAACAAAGACATACAGAATGTATTATTCTATGTCAATTTGTTTAAACAGCTGACGGAACAAAGCAGTGCTCTAGCTCTTGCCTTTGATTTTACATATGACTGGAATAAAGGTTAACATCACAGGATGGAAATAAAACATTGATTTCTGGGCCAAGGGGCATCATAGTGATTGAACTTGGTGGTGGTTATTGAATATTAAAATGGGTTAGCCGAAAGCTCTTACCTATTCCTGAAGGTGTGCATTAGTGGCAGCATGCCAAGGGAAACATGGCCTGTGATAATGAATGAATAAGACCTGGCTGATGTAGCAACATATTTAATGCTAACCCTTATCACTGGCAATTTTCAGATTCAAAAAAGGTGTTGATTATGAAGAAGTGAGCACTCATATATTTGTCCTAATGGGTGCTCCCTGAAGGTTGTAAGTAATGTCTAAAATGTAATGGTTACAAAAGAACAACACGGATGAGCAAGAGCGTTTTTTTTTTTTTTTTTAAAGAAATTCTTAAAATGTGCATGATAGCCTGAAGCCACTGTCTTTGGTGAATAATCTTCTCTCCTATCTTTTAGCTAGCACTTCTTGAAGGAAGGGAACCATTAACAAATGATATATTAAAATGTACATTTCCACACTGTAATAGTCGACCTGCTATTTTTATCTGTCATCTATCTTTTGATGCTTACAGTGGCGCCTCCTTCTAATATATTTGCCTCATCTACAATTTAAACTACTATACTACTATCTACAGGGGTTAGACAATGAAACTGAAACACCTGTCATTTTAGACCACAATAATTTATTAGTATGGTGTAGGGC
>JAOUQY010000019.1:7163706-7174096 GCA_028566355.1 Doras micropoeus
TATTTCCTTCAGGAAATGCAAATCTAGTTATTATTATTATTATTATTATTATTATTATTATTATTATTATTATTATTTGTCAGAAGATGTTGATTTATTTTCTGTAACAGCTCAGGCAGTAGTGCAAATTACTGGTTTGTTAATGTAGCTATTGTAATATGTTTTTGTTTCTATAGTAACAGCTGATTTGCCAGTAACAGGTAATTCAGATGAGCCTAAGACAAATACATTTTTAAAAATGCCATTATTAAATGTATAATTGCTGCTGTCTTAGTGGTCCAACAGTATTGGCCTAGAGGTGACTGTTAGGCAGGGCCAGTGGGAATGTGGTTAGTGGGAATGAAGAGGGTGAGTGGTTATTGTCTCACATAGGCAAGACTGTGGTCACGGGCTTCAGATTCAAACAGAGATGAAAGAGAAGATTTGTGTTTTACATTTTTTTTCCTGTCATTCCAACTATAATGTGCTACATGGTACCTGAGACTTAACCCGTAACACTAGCGTTGAGTTGGCTAATACACATTACATCCCAAATTACTGTCTTTACTTGCAGGTGTCCGTTAAGAGGCAGAGGGAAATGGGGTTTAAGAAAAAGAGTGAAATTATCTCTCTTAATGATACGTCTCAGGAGTTGGCCATTCGTTCTATAGTTAATGACCACTTTCACACCTGCTATTCTTTTTCTATATGAAAGACATTTTTTTTATAAATCTTTGCTGCAAAGTTTTGCCAGTTTATTAGTTAGGCTAGGGTAATGGATCTTACGTGACTGCTTTATTCGTCTCTGTATTCTTGCCCTTGAATTTTTTGTTCTAATCATTGACTTTGTATTGTGCTCTGTGTCTATTTGCTTCTGCTGTTTGGGTTGAACTTGGGCAGTTTTACAGCTTCTGATAACAGGAATATGATTCTGTTTTCGGCTGTTACAGATTCTGTTAACCTCTAAGCTCTGCGCATGAATCCACTTAACTTCACCGCATGCTGATGTGTACACTTGAGTTCCCTCCACCTTTTCTTTGCAGGTTCCATTCCTTTAGCCTTGAGCTGGTTTGCGACTAGCGAATAGCAGCAGGAGTAGAACTTTTTTTTTAACCTCCTCCACACCTTTTCAGTATTATGACACAACGGTGAGGGAGATTATTAAAAAAAAAAAAAACCTCAAAGGTTACAGGGAGGCAAGGCTTGTATTGACGTATTCTCCGGAGTTGAATGTGTCTGTATATGTGAGTTAATTGAAAAAAATTCTTGCTGCACATTCAAAAGGAGCTTTTGAAAGATCCAAGGCCGTGCAAGCCAGTGTGTGCGCTCTGAAGTACAGAGACTATCTAGCGAGCGAGGAGAAGAGTTTTTATCTTATCAAGCCAGAGCTTATCTTAGCCTGCCTGCCAAATGCTTGATATATTTTTCTCATGAAAGAACACTGTTTCACAGCATGTGTGTGCATGTTATAGAAGAAGTAAAGGAAACCTTAGCATACAACTAATTTGTTGATGTGTTTTTTGCTCATTTAAGCCACCTGCACCGCAAAAGAACTTATTTATCAGCAAACTGCAGGCTTCTGAAAGCTGTATTAGACGTATTACAGAAAAATACAAACGTTTGCAGCTACAAGGGTCCCACAGGAGTGGTGCTGAAAAATGCTTGCCTAAATATGCTGACATTATTGGAGGAGGTTTAGTCCTCACCTAAATTAAATTTTAATGGCAACTGATTTTAGGCATAACTGACTTTCTAGAAATGATTGTCTCAAAGAATCCTCAAGGCTTGTGTACATTAAGATAAAACCCCGATTCCAAAACAGTTGGGACGTTGTGTAAAATGTAAATAAAAAGAGAATGGAATGATTTGCAAATCTCATAAGCCCATATTTTTTCAATGTTTCAATGTTTTAAGTTGTAAAGTTGTTTTGTTCAGCTCACAAATTCATTTAGTCATCAAAGCACAAGAAAGCACATTAGTCATATAACATTACAAGATCTATGGCAGGGGTGTCCGGTCTTATCCACTAAGGGCCGGTGTGGGTGCAGGTTTTCCTTCCAGTCAAGCAGAAGCCACACCTCATCCCACCTGTTTTTAATCAATGGATCTTGGCTTTCAGTACTGAGTGGCTTCTGCTTGGTTGGAAAGAAAACCTGCAC
The DNA here is from genome assembly GCA_028566355.1 of Doras micropoeus. Taxonomy (NCBI): domain Eukaryota; kingdom Metazoa; phylum Chordata; class Actinopteri; order Siluriformes; family Doradidae; genus Doras; species Doras micropoeus. The sequence goes on from JAOUQY010000019.1 coordinate 7,165,845, forward strand.
CCACACTGGCTCTTCTTGGATAAGACTGGACACCACTGATTTATGGGAAACAACTAGGTAATACAATTTTGGCATCAGCTACAGTAAATGTGCAGGCATAGAAAAAAGACAAACACTAGAGACCTGAGATGTACACTGGGACTTTTAACACAGTTGAAAGATTAAACATTTTTTATGTTGATGGCAGGCATGAGGGATTAGAAATGAAGCTCACATTATTGACTGCACTGAAAAGGTTAATTCACTTCCCCTTGGAGACAATAATAATGTAGAATTACTTTGAGACCTGATGTAAACTAAACAGTATGCTGCTAAAATGCATAAAACAGCCTACACAGGGTGCTTTCTAACATTAAATGTGGTATTTGCTTGTTAGATCATGTCATGCCATCATTGTGCAGTCTCTGTAACTGAACAAACTGAGTGTGCTTCTGTTGAGGAAGAAGTACTGCAAGTGATTAAGCAATGAGTAAAAGACAGACAAGCCTTGGGGTTTATGCTCAGTGATACTGTAGAATAAAGCATAATACTCTAATGACCACAGTGAAATCTTACATCTCAAAATTACAGAATGAAGCACTGTGTGAGTTAGACTTGAACGACACCATGTAGCCACTGTTAAGTCTGGTGACTGCCTACAATAATGACCTGGCGACAGGTCAATCAGGGGTTCAAGTTGTGTCCAGTGCCTATTACCTTTCCCTATTAGTTCACTATAAGTACGTGGGTGAGTCAAAAATTGTTCTGCACTGATGAGACATGGATTCATCACTATGAGCCTGAGAGTAAACGGCAGAGTATGGAATGGAAACGTCCTCCATCGCCGACTAAGAAAAGGTTGAAAAGTCACTCGCCACCTGGAAAATTAATGCTTACAGTTTTCTGGGATTCCCAACATCCAGTATTGGAACATTATCAACATTATCAAAAGAGTTCAAAAATCAACAATAACTTTATTATCTTGAAGCAAATCATTCAAGAAGTAATTTGCATGTCCTTCCTTTACTATGGATAATTTTGAATAAGATTGAATAAGCAATAAGAAGAAAACTGATTTTTTTTCTCTTGGGTTTTGAGACTGTTACTTATTTACAACAATGCATTCAGTCTAACACCTTCTCTTCATTCCAAGGGAAACGTCACAAGGCCACAGTTTTGCTGTGCAAACCCCTAAATCAAAAGGAATCTAATACAATTTAATATGCCTGGCTGAATGAACTCAAACCTAATTCACAAAATGATAGAGCTATGTACATACTGTACTTCTCTATATTGTCAGAGTTAGGACTTGACTTGGAAGTTGCTAGAAGTAAGATCGAAAAGAAAAATAGAATAAACCTCAGTTTATTTTTATTTAAATTGGTTGCATGGAGGGATGAAGAACCGCAGCCTCAGCTTTCTGTTCTTGACTGACAGAAGTGGAACCTGGCATGATCTTCTGCTGTTGTAGCCTATCTGCCTCAAGGTTTGATGTCTTGTGTATTCTGAGATGCTTTTCTTGTCACCAATATTGTACAGAGTGATTATCAAAGGCACTGTAATCTCAGGTCAAACCAGTCTGAACATTCACCATTGGCCTCTCAGATCAACAAGGTGTTTCTGTCTACAGAACTGCTACTGCAGAAAATCCCAGGATATAACCAATTATAGAAATACTCTAACCTAGCCCGTCTGACACCAAGAATCATGCCATGGTCAAACTCACTGAGCTTTTTTTCCCATTCTGATGGTTGACGTGAACATTACCCAAAGCTGCTGACCTGTATTTACATGAATTTCTGCTTTGCACTGCTGCCACACAATTGGCTGGTTAGATAATTGCATGAATGCGTAGGTCTTTAGTGAGTGGACATTCCTGTTCATAAAATCTGTTCAGAAAAGTGGGTGTTGAAAAATGTGTGGATGTCGCTATCAACAATGGAGATGTAATACAATTGGTGGTTGGATGTAGGTGCATGTGAATGTACGTGAGAAATGACAGTTCTCTTATTCATGCATTTTTTTGTCAATCATTAAAAAGACTTATATGACGGACATATTAGGGGACATTCTCTGACAGAATACAGAAGAATATTATAGACAGAACATACTACTGAATGTGTCTTTTGGTTTTTTTTTTTAGACCTCCCCTGCCTGTGAGTAAACTAAATCTAAAATGGTTGCTTGCCACTGCACAAAGTGATAGTTTGATTTCCTGGTCTGATTTTTTTTTTTTTTATATGGAAGCAATGGCATGTTTGAAGGCAAAACTCAAAATGTGAGCTCCTTCTTCTACATAAAAATAAAAAAAACAAGCAAAATGGTTCCAATACTCCAAATATGCACTAACTACAGTATACCCTATACACAGGATGGTTGCTGTTGCAAAAAGCACTGTAATATTTAAAAGGAACATCTTGCAGCACACTTTAATGAGGCAGTATTAAGAATACTGACTACAAAAAGTAGGTCATGGGAAAACCAACCTGGCAACTTTGCAATGTAATGAAATCTGCTCAGTTCAAAGCGGGCTCAAAATCATATTAACAGTCCAGAGTGTCCTAGGAAGATGCAGTTAAGCAAACATCTGAAACGTCTGCATGTTTCATGGCTGTGCTTTATCATCTAATTATTTTTTAGTTTGAAGTATATTACAAACCTTAGCATCCTGATAGTCATGTCATGGCAATCAAATTTATTGGACGCAGAGGCAGAGGACTGGATCCTGTATAGTATGCAAAGACATCCTATACTATTATGTGCACCCAGACACACATACGGGGTGTGATGGTCAAGTTTCCATAAATCTGCAGCTGCATAGTGTATTTGCATAACATTAAGGGCAGATATCCAGGCAAAGATATCCATCCTTCCCCCCCATGTCTTATGAGAGCTTCTCAGGACTTACTGATGTCAAGGGTGATGGAAAGAGTGTGTCAGCATCAACATTTGCATTCCACCAACCTAACAATGGCCAACTGCATTCAGCTTTGTCGTGCTCATCACATAAGAATTTCATTCTTAAGGTCAAACAATATCCTATGACTTCCCATCTTAGTTTTTGTACTGGACTGCCCCAAGGCATTTTTAATCTGATAAATCTGTTTGTGGGACTGATGGATTGATAAGCTTGCAGATTAGCCGACCCAACATTTTCAAATGTTCACTTATCCGCTTGTCTAGTGTAGCCTGGAGGACAACATAGGGTCATTTGTTTTTCTTTGTTGACACTGGCTTGCCATTATTTCATGTTTTGAGAGCTCGTATCTCAGTTTGGAGATACAGTCATGACCAAAAATATTGGGACCCTTCTTCCAGAAACTTACTTTAGTTATAAATCTTTGGTATTTATGTTTATTTCTATTGTTTGAATAGAAATAGACTGGACAAAAGTATTGGCACTGTTTCAAAATTGTGGATTTCAATCACGTGATGCTTCTTTAATTTGCATTTGTGGCAAGTAACAGGTGCTGACAATGTAGAAATCACATGTTCAACCAGTTTAAACTGAGAAAAGCTGATTCAATTTTTGTGCCTATGTACCACATTGAGCATGGAGAAAACAAAGAAGAGCAATGAATTGTCAGAGGATGTGTCAACCAAAATTGTGGAAAAGTATCGACAATCTCAAAGCTACATGTCCTTCTCCAGAGATCTTACTGTTCCTGTGTCCACAGTGTGCAATGCTATTAACACATTTTACAGCCACGTAATCGTAATCTGAAGACTACCAAAGAATGGAGTGCAATGTAGGGCTCGGTGTCAGAAAGCTGGGTCTCCATCACAGGTTATTGTCTTCCAGCAGGACAGTTACCCAAAGCATACTTCACAAAGCACCCAGAAATGGTTTAAGACAAAGAGTTCAGAAGTGGCCAGCACCTTGGAGAAATCTCACAACAGTAGTTGGGAAAAGGCATCCTTCAAATCTGAGAGACTTGGAGCAGTTGGCAAAAGAGAGTGGTCCAGTAGTAAAAAAAACCCAGTAGACTCTTTCACGGTTGCTGGAAGCAATTGATTTTAGTTATTGTTTCCCAAAAGGTGTGCTATCAAATGTTAAGTTCAGGGTGGCAATCATTTTGTCTAGAATGAAATCAGATAAGATATCAGATAAGATTTTTTTTTCTGCTTTTTTGTGTTGCAATGCAAACAAAAGGAATAAACATGTGAATACCAGAGCATTTGTATTTGCATTGTTCTGGGAGAAGTGGTGCATTTTCTGAAAGAAGTGCGGGGGTGCCAATATTTTTGGCCATGACTGTATCAATCTTGAGTCTTACTGTCCTAAGGAACTTCAAGGTCCTTCTTTTTTTTTGGTTCTTCAATTTGCCCTTTTCAGGTCTCAGTGCTCTTAAGACACTGGAGATTCTTTCCATACGTTCCTCAATAGAGTCTTTGAAATACATGACGCACTTCTATATATCATGCATTCATCTACATGCAAAGATATTAAATCCAAGCAAGTATCTTTCAGTCAGATGATTAAAGTTACTACATTTACAGTTATATTCTGTCCCAAATTCAGAAAGTATGAAGTTTACACTGATAACTTAGATTGCTAGCTTTTCTTCAGCATCAGTGAGCTTTGGAAATACTTGACTGATAATAATACTTACTTGCTAATACTTACCTGAGCACCCATATCAAGTAAGATTAATAAATAGTTCATTAATAAACAGGCTGTTTAGATTGCATTTAGTCAGTTGGCCCTGCGTTCTATGAGTCTTGCTCTCTGGTCATTTGCAACTACTGGTGGAATTGGTTGTGATTCAGTTTCTGTCCTTAGTGACTTTAATGATAAGTAAATTACTTACCCACATATGGTTTGATCTCTGAAAAATCTCTTTTTGGTAGAGAAGTCTTTCAATGGATCTGCCTCAGTCAAGATGCACTGTGTACATTTGTGTGACTTTGGTGACGAATCAGCCCAGTCTTCAAAACCTTTCCACAGATTTGTGTCCTCTTGTTGGGCTCAAAGCATCACTCTTCATGTCCCACCTCAAGTTTGACACCTCGCACTATAATTATGCCTCTTCCTGATGGTCCATATCTTCCATTCTCTGGGGGTCACAGCTTTCAGGATTGTAGCACTGCTTCCTTTTTTCCCCCTTATTTTCTCCCCAATTTGGTTACCTACAATTTTTCACCCACCATCCAGCTCACCCTTATCTGCTGTTAGTTGTTACTTGTGCTGTTGGTCACGTAGCTCTCTGTAGCCCTAGATGTGTTTTTGAATCGTTGACCAAATATGAGCCTGTCAGTTAGTTATAGAAACTGACACAGAAGGGTGATGTCAGACATGTATTGTACTCATTCGGCCCACGACTCATTGGCCATCAGCATCACAACTTACCAGAAAGTCAAAGTGCTTCCAAATAGAAGACCTTAAAGATTTGCCAGAATCTTCCATTTCCTGTTTAAATGTAGCCACTGGTTTTTTATATATATATATATAAATAAAAACCTTATCCATTGATTATAGATTTAAAGGAAATCTCATGTAATGAAGGCATAAAGCTTTGTTTTGGGGGAAAAGTAATACAGCATAATAAGATGCTTAGAATACTATTGTGTATAAATCATTTTGATCAAACTATTTTCTTTGATTTTCTTGATCTTTGAAATGATTGTTTATCCCACAGCTTCTCTGTCACCGTTTTTATTTCCTGCCTTACTGACATTTCAAAATATTCCAATTTCCACAATCTTGTTTGACAGAATCTTCTTCTGCTGTCTCTTATTTCTGGAAACTACAGTAGTGACATGGTGAAATATTGTTGGTATGGTATTGTATGGCTCAGGATTCCTTGTTTGAAGCTGGTATATTTCAGACTTCTGTGCAATACTCTAGAGATACACCACCTGCAGAAGACAGCATTATTGTATTTTTATTCTCGACGAGCTGGGCTTGTCACACGGAGTTAGTAAATTGCGGATGGACTATTCTCAGAGAAGTGCTGATTTTGTTGATTATTTTTGTTCATATAATGTAGTCTATTTTATATGGCCTTTAATTTGTTAATGTATCCTTCAAAGTATTGCTCACGGTGGGACTTGATAATCTTATCTAAAGGCTTATCTAAGCTCTTTATTTCTCCCAGGGAGACAAGCAAGGATGAGTCATAGTCATAATCAACCAGTGACTAAGAAACACATTTTTCACAGCTCATATCTTTATTAAACACATCTCCCTTTTCTCATGTTCTCGTCTTCTTACATCCCAACCTATGCCAGAATGCAATTTAAATATATATCTTCAAAGTACAATAAGTAATGTTTTCATGCTGCAAGTCACTATTAATGACCTGCTCCTAGTTACATAACAGGCACAGCAATTTGGACTTCTACAAGCGATTACTGAAAGATGAGCCATGTCTACATCATCATATTGTCTATTTTTATGAAATATGATCTCAATATTTCCTTCTTTTGTTTGACCTTGTAGGTGAAAGCAGCTCAGAGGTGACTATATGAAGCTCCTGTTCTAGGAGTAATAAGGTTCTATCCCTGCATGTCTGTCTTAACACCGATTATAACCTGTGATAACTTTGTCTGTATGGTCCCTGATTCTGACCATGAACTGTCCTTAAGGAAAAATCCCAAATCCCAAAATCCCAAGAGTCTCTGCACATGCAGATCTTACTGCCACACAATAAAACATGCTACTGAAACCCTTAAAGGTTTATCTTTTTTTTTTTTTTTTTTTAACTTATTTTTACCTTCAAAGTTAAGAGTCTTATCCACAGGGGGTCAGTGTGGTTGCAGATTTAATTTCAGCCAATCAGGAGCAGACAATTCCCCTTGGTTTTGGTGTTCCGATGACTAATTTGCATGGCTCCTATTTTGCTTGGGAACAAACAAACAAACAAATAAAAAAAGACCTTTTAGCTCCGTGAGGGTAATATTGAAGACCCATGTTATATCATTTGGACTGTGGATTACCGAGGGTGTGCAGGAAAGGATAGTAATGTTTACCCCCCTATTCGACATGCATTTTGTCTTTGTAAATGATTCATATCGCACTTAACAATTATAATGGTGTATTGAAATAATTCACTTAGTAGACAATTTAATTGCTTAGTGAAATAGGGCTCTGAGGTAAAAGCATTGCTGTGAGGTGCTGAGAAGTGAAGCAACAGCTCTAGTGCAGATATGAAGCAGGATTTATGTTTTAAGATCCTTAATAAAATGTCTCATTACCATCTTAGTAATAAATAAATACATTATTTACTTTTGCCTGGTACATAAAGCTAGTCAGGAGTGAAAGCAGGTCTACAGCAAAAAATCAACGCTAAGCGAAGACATTGTACAGTACTTATAAACCAGCCAGGGATCGCTTTGTGTATCAAAGATGCTTACAAATAAAGTGAATTTAGCGAACTTTGAGATGAGTCATTATTTGACCTGAAAGACCTTACGTACTTCGGAAGGGTAGGGGTACAACGAGCGCTTAATTCTATTTCCCTTAGTCCTTGTCTACTCTTCTATCTCACATACACAACTACACATGCACACTTGTCATCCAAGGACCCTGTTTTGGCTTCCAAGCTCATTGCTATGGCAACGTTGCTTTGACTCGGAATATGTAGGAAGGTAAAAAGCAAAGCTTTACAGATTCGCATGGCTTTTTTTTTTTTTTCTTCAAATATATGAGTGACTTCCTCATCTGGAAGATTAGAACATACTGTAGCACAGGTTTAGAAAATCAAATCCAATAAAATCACTTAACCTATGGTCATACATATATAGTTATGTTGTAGTGTCGGGGAATTGTAATGATAGAGGCTTTTGCCTTTCAGCTGTTCACCTGGAGATGTACAGATATTAGAGCTGAGAAGCTGCGACCATGATGCATCGAGGTGGATCTATAGGAGAAACCATGAAATATTTATAGCCTACAAGGCGGGCAGTTACATCTTTTCACCTATAATGCAGGCTTTTTGTGAGTGAAAATTCAGTGGACATGTGACAAAACCTCATAGGGCTCATGGTGTAATTTGGACATCCACATATAAGTGAAGTGTCTTTTACTGACAAAATAAGTCTGCAGAGCAGCAAATGCACAGCTGTGTGTAATAGAGCCATTTGGTCAGCTAATATCAATCATTTGACCTGGAAGAAAATGGCTGTAGCATTCATTAGTAGACCTATTAACATTAAATTACTAAAGATTTTATTAGGTGACAAGGACTGTATATTGATACAGGGGTTAGACAATGAAACTGAAACACCTGTCATTTTAGACCACAATAATTTATTAGTATGGTGTAGGGCCT
>JAOUQY010000019.1:7533815-7549093 GCA_028566355.1 Doras micropoeus
GGGTGTTTTGGGGGGGGCGTGGGGGGGGGGGTCCTGCCATTTCAGATGCCATTTTCTAGACATAGGAAGCCAGAGCAGATTCTTTGGACCCATTCCTCCGTTAATTTGAAGTTGAGCAAAAATGAGGCTAAACCGCTGTAAGAACAGATATCTCGGTAACCGTTTAACATTTGAAGAACCGTAACTGGAGCACAGGGGCAGAGGGATTCTACAGGAAACGTGTAGGTCTCATTCAGTTTTACACTTGGGTGCATAGCTTTGCCAGTAAAAGTAAGTGACGTGTACACGGTGTGGGGGGGGGGGGGGGGGGAGAAAAAAAATGATGACTGGAATTAAGCTTCAGCTGTTACAAGGTCTTACCACATTTTACCATCGTAGCAGAGATCAGTAGATCAAAAAAGAAACGAGCACCTGCTTAAGCATTTCTACAGCATGCGACTATGTTACTTCATGGCAGATGAACTAAAAAGGTTAAAGTTTTAAGAATTATTTTCAGACATTGATTTGTACAACATTTCATTCACAGATTATTACCTGTATTTTCAAGCACAAACAGGGATATCTGTTTTTAGAAACTGGATTTAAAAAAAAAAAAAGAAGAAAAAAAAAAAAAAAAAGCCTTCTGCCCCACGATCTATTAAGCCCCACCAATAATAGACCATCCCTAGACTGAAGAGTCACAAATGCACAAAGTAACTCCAACACAAAAAAAAAAGTTAAACCAGAAAAAGAAGCTTCGACGTTAGTTCAAAACAATGAACTCCTATGAAAGACAGGACTGGGTTGTAAATTTTATTTTCTTTGTTAAAATTCCCTCTGGGTGTGATTAATGGCATGTGCTTGGTTAGTTAACGCGTAAAACATTAGTCAAGTTTCTTATTGTGCAAACAAAGCTGACGAGACTGGAAAGAAAAGTAGCTAGGATATAATGCTGCATTCGCGTGCAAGTCAGATACTCGTATTTACAAGCAGCCATTTAAGAGATAAATGACGCGAGTACCTCAGACTCAGAAATGGTAAAAGACTTAAAAGATATGGCATATTTATGGCGTTTTCTTTTCTCTTCAAGGACAAAGGACCGCTATTCACATTAAAAGTTAACTAATGCACAGATTATTATATATATATATTTTTTTTTTAGAAAACTAAGGCTGTTCTTATTACCCAGTTATTGCTGACAGCTCAGCAACCTTTGCACAAGATGATCAGTTAAGAGTTGAATGTTGCTTGGGTCTACCACTTTGCTGCCCAAGACTACGAATCATGACTTGACGAGTGAGCACACTTTTTCCTCTTACGGCATCTAAAGTCACGCTCATGAAAACTACTTACACACATCCGCACACTTCCAACACACACATACGCACACGCACACGTACGGGCAATCTAGTGCACCATTTAAAAAAAGAAAGAAAGAAAGAAAGGAAAAAAAAAAAGAAAGAAAAAAAATTCTTCAGAATAGAAAAGGCTGCTATTCCTTCCATGTCTAATCTCAGCCTTCTACGCATCTTATTTAGTCTCTAACTTTCACCCACAATTTTACAGAATTAAGTTTTTTTTAGACTGGAACATCTCTAAAAAGAATGTTATGAAGGAAAAAAAAGATCCAAGAAAAACAAAAAGAGCCTGATAAAAAGTCTAAAAAGAAATAAAAGTTAAATAATTTGTACAATTACACTCCAACATTTGCTTTCTAGACACATGGATACATAAGCATGGGATGATAGTGTTTGTCAGGGTGACAGAATGGTCTGAAAGGGAATGCACAAAGTTATTCTTTTGATACCACAGGAATTCTTCTTTTTTTGTTTTTTTAAGGTGGGTGATAGAACAAATTGTGCTCTTCTTTGTGTAGGAAAGGCATTGTTTTTCCTTAGAAGTTTTTTTTTTTTTCTTTTTCGTGGTGGTGTCTGAGTCAGTTTTGTTGTTGACGATGCTGTGAAATTTAACATTCTAAAGTTGGAATGGTCTTCCAGTCAACTTTGGAGTTCAAATGACATCTAAAGGATTACAAAAGGAGAAACAGCGAGAAGAGCAATTAGTGATAACGTCCGGAAATATTAACAACCCGAAATCATTTAAAAACAAGGATATTACAACAAAATATCACTGCACTGTCCATAATGTAAATGACGTTCTATAGGGTTAATAGAAATACATGATGCAATACAATTAACACATGAATATTCAACATGCAGGATCTGAACTCCTGAACAGAGTGGAAAGGATACGGTTCCACGCAGAACACTGACGCCTTTATAAACCAGGTTCGTGTTTACAGCAAACCTGTGACACCTTTTTTGTAATTTGACCCCTGCGCTTTTTATACTAAATCCAAAATGAACACTTCCTTTTACTACTTTTATTTCCTCATTGCATTCTGCCAAATAATTAGAATAAAAGTAATAATTATAAATAAAAAACAGGAAGTGACTCAAGTCAGTAAACGATTCTTAGAAAATAATTAGTTTCAATTTGCAACCAAATCCCCACATCTATTTTTACTCTCTGGTGATATTTATTGATACTTGCATGTTTAAAAGGTAAAAGAAGCTGCTGCTTACTGTGTCGGACATGTTGTGTTGAAAGCACCTTCTGAGATCAGTTCCAGATCTTGAGGAAGCTGTCCCAGGACCCTGTAGCCACAGCCATACCATCATCAGTCACACCCAGACAACTCACACGGTTGTCGTGGCCAGCCAACACGCCTGCAATAAAAGCAACACATGATGAAGACGGTATTATTAGAATTGTTTGGGTTACAAGTTTTAGCCAGCCATTCGGCTTGATGAATATCCTCTAGTCATTTGCAGAAATTTGCATGATTATGTACAATAAGTCTATAGCACCATGATAAAAACAAATCCTGTTATCGATATACTTGGAAAACTGCCCAACAGTGACTGCTCCTTTTATTACTCGAGAGACTGGTTTGCATTTAAGGCTCGTGCAGTACGATGTTGCCGTTACGCTGCAGCTGTCCAAACAGTGCGAGAACAGTGTTTCTGCATCACCTGCGCGGTCGGCCTTCAGGCTGTCCCAAACATTGCAGTTGAAGTCATCGTAGCCAGCGAGCAGCAGGCGGCCGCTCTTGGAGAAAGCCACGGAGGTGATGCCACAAATGATGTTGTCGTGTGAGTAAACCATCAGCTCCTGATCCGCACGCAGGTCGAACAGCCGGCAAGTGGCATCGTCTGAGCCGGTGGCAAAAGCGTTGCCGTTAGGGAAGAACTGGAGAGAGACGGACAATGCGTTCTCAGACAGGAACAAGAAATCTAATGCTAGGTGAAATATTCACAAAGTGAGCAAATACAGTCTAGAAAACAAGCAAATGTATACTTTTGGTACTTTGAATTCGATGACGCTTGATCACGGTTAATTATTCATAAATCACCAATGTAGGTTTAGCCATCACAAGTTCACGGCTACTTACACAAATGGCATTGATGTCGGACTCGTGACCGGTAAAGGTCTGTCTGCACATGCCCTCGCGCACGTCCCACAGCTTAGCCGAGGCATCACAAGCTCCAGACACAAAGGTTCTCGAATCTGGAGCCAGTGACAGGCTCATCACATCTCCAGTGTGACCTGCGAAAGTGGTTGTCTGCTGTCCAGTCTCTATATCCCAGAGAGCACTGTGGAGCACAAATGCACACACAGACACTGACCAAAATGATCTCAATAATCACTTTACATTCTGTGTAGTGCCATGTACGTCCAAGATGTGTTAGATAAAATAAGTTAACAATCCTCTGTTTCAGTGCCTTAAAAAAAGTATATGGAACCGCATTTCAATTTAAAGAATACACTTGAACCTAAACTTAACAGATCAGATACACCATCTGTATCCACAAGACTGTATGCAAATACGTAAATCTCTCACCAGGTGGTGTCACCAGAACTTGTGACAATCTGGTTGTCATCAAGGAAGCGGCAGCAAGACAGGTATCCTGGAACCATAAAGGAATACAAGTCAAGCATATATTTAAATATAAATGGTTTGAAATCATTATTAAACATTCAGTACAATGTATGCGGTATAAACCACGCTTCTTTATCAATGTCCTCAGACAAACCTACAAAGGGTTTCTTCACCAGAGTTATATTGAGAGATTAGGAGCTAGATGTAGCAGGGTCAGCTGGCCCAAAAGCATGGCAGTGTTAAATTGTGGCAGTGTGGCAGAGAACAGCACTGCAAACTGCACTCTGATAGCAACCCAAAATGCAGTAGTGTATAAGTCATATCCACAACCTGTGTGTCCAGCCAGCTCACGACTGACGCGCACGTTGCCTTCGCGAGTCTTCAGGCTGTAGATGGAGCAAATGTTATCTAGGCCTCCACAGGCCACGTAGTTTCCTGAGGGAGCGTAGGCACATGTCATCACCCAGGATGAGCGCAGTGGGATAGCATGGACCTGAAACACACGTACAAATACTGTATCATGTACTGAAAAATGTATGGAAACAAACCTTAATAGCCTTTTGTTCATTCATTATGCTGCTATTCTTGGCCTACCTTGTTTGTAGTATAACTGTCCCAGATAATGAGTTTACCATCCTGGGATGCACTGACCAGCAGCCTACACAAGGAAAAATGGCCATGAGGTCAATTCAGGTAATAATGTGATGCTTACTAGATAATGCAGTAACTATTTAAAAGTATAAAGCGACACGCCACAGTTCTAAATGTAAATGCATCCACTAAAAAGTGAAGGGAACCATTTGAATAGCAACAAATAGACAATGAATTGACTAACAGCAAGGAGTGACTACTCATTGTGTTTTACACAGAAGGTCAGATTGAGCTAAAGAGAAAATATTCAAATCAAACTCAGGTTTCAAGACTCAAGATGCTCCAACAAATTAAATAGAATGTGAAATTTCTTAATAAAAGTAGAATAACAAAAACATGGTTTAACTGGTAATATAAGCCAAATTAATGTTAACAATATTCTCAATCTACAACTTTAATCTTTAATTTACTTAGTGTTCTCTTTTCCAATGAAATCCTCATATATTGAGCAAGTTCTTCTAATACTCTTCTAATACAATAATTATATACAGTAACATATAGAATAGAATTATAATAACTCTAATAATAAGTGGACTTCAACATACATAGCAATTCTGGTTTTATCACAGCTTCTAAATCACACAAAAATACAGCACTAATGAGATAAAAGACAACAGTCATGGCTGAAAGTGAGTACCTGGAGTCAGAGCCCCAGTGCATAGCGTAGATCTTAGCCAGATGCCCCCTCAGTGTTCGCCTTGTGCGCATCTGGATTCTCCCCACAGGGTCAATGTTGGCTGTTATCTGAAACCAAACTCATACCGTCACCTTCTGAATTCACAAATTAAAACATATATATTTTAAAATATTTAACGCCGGGTACTAATAAGAATAAGAAACATAGCTGCAAGCGGCGAATAAGGGTTCAAGCACGACTTGGCACACTTTTACACTTCAGCAGTTTAACGGCAGTGATTATGGAACGCTATGTAATTTAGATGATTCCGCAATTTTAATTCACCGTCTTCTGTCCCAGTTCAAGATGTTTGGATTTGCACATTTTTTTCTTTCTAAATTAAGAACGAGGAACCTGTGCAGTTATTGAGACAGTATACATACACAGTCATGTCCTTCAAGGGTAGAAATGTCAAGGCCACAAGGATTGATAGATAGATAGAGAGAAACCATGTTGAGTTAAAAAGAATTTCTTTTAGATTTATTTACCTACAAACTCTAAAGTGTCCCTGAAGACCAAATTTGGGGGAATCAGACAGAAATCCAGAGAACAGATTGAAAAAAAAAAAAGCTGATTTTGAATAATTAACAATTGGGAATAAACTAATCAAATTATAACGCACTACAAATTTGGCTGGAACGCTGCACTGCTTAAAAATGGGTGAAGTGAAGTGATAAATAAGCCTTTATTTAAATAAACAAGCATTTGTTTAACACTTTGCAACCCAATTCTTTGCATGGGTTAAACTGAATTTCTTATCCATAATTCATACACAATGGGAGTGACTGGTTTCTTATGATCGAAAGGACGTTTTATATATTACTGTACTGTTATCCGACTGGACAAAATACACCATTATCAGCATGCCAACTCCAGTCAGCTGGCTGATTTTAACCCTTCATTGTCTACTGTATGAAAAGAGTAAAAGCCTGTCAAACACCTTCTGAAATCTAATTGGCCAATAGCAACCACAATGTTTGAACAGTTGATCCTTAATTGCCAGTGTATAGTACAGCACACAAGTTTCAGCTTGATCTGATGTTGGGATACTGGGATACAGTTTTCTAGCATTTATAGCGCCCCCTATTGGTTCACATTCACCAAAATCAATAGGCCACCCCAGAGTCATGTGTCTAAATGGCTGTGAAGTTTCATCAAAATTGTGTGATGCATTTATGAGTTTTAGCCATTTATGCAAAATATGCAATCACAGGGAATGGGTCGTTTGCATGTGGTGGCCATTTTGTTTGGAAATTTTTGATAAATATTGAGTTTCAGACTCTTCTGTATATTTTGACACCAACCTGTAGCGATCGGGTGAAAAACCTAGGACTAGTTCTGAAAAGTAGGATTTGCTTACTATGCCAATCCAAGTGGGTGGAGCTAAACGGTTCTTGAGGCTTTTTTGTTTGGCTTGAGCCAAGGAATTCTTTGGAAGTGGAATTTTGTTTCTACGGCTTACGGCATGGGAGAAAAGGTAAACGTAAAATGGTGCGCTATAGCGCCACCATCAGGCCAGTGTAGGTCCCTGTGATTGCCTGAGTCATTTCACACTTTAGGAATAATAATAATAATAATAAGAAAGAATTAAACGCAATAATATTGATCATTTTCCACTAAATACTAAGGTGGTACCTGTGATAGTGTGGCATCTGCACAGGCTTTCCTTGCATCCTGAAAAACAAATATGAAGAATTGAAATCACAGTAAAGTCAAATGGATATAAACAATATACACTCAGATCTAGTTCTAGCTTAAAAAAGGGATAACAACTGCAGCTATCTGGCATAACCGAGTATCACTATAGAACATGTCAAATGCTGGTTCTAAATAAATGTCCACCAGACAATGAATGTAATTTAATCCTCACCGTTACGTATTCTCTTTCATTTGCAATGCGAGCAAACACACGAAGAATGGGTATAGGAGACAATGTTAGTTACTAACTGATAAGAGACTTAAAACATTATTCAAAGCATTCAAAAATATTTTCTTTAGAAACAAGTGCATTTATGCAGTCTTCTGTGAAACAGCAGGTTTTGTCATTCAGAGAGCCATTCAAACAGTATTAGGTAAACTATGCAAATCATTGGTTTCCATATGAAAATGTCTCTCTGTTATGTAAAGTCTGCTTTCATGATTATAAGCCATAACCCAAGTGGGCTATTTGACTATGGAATTAAGTACAGTTCGACATTACAGTACAAAACATGAACAATTTTATTTACTATACTGCACCATATAATTGTGAAATGCAGCCTGTAATTTGACGGTGACAATTTACACTCCCTGGGCATTTTAATAGGAACACCTGTACACAGTCATTCATACAGTTATCTAAATCAATCGTGTGGCAGTGCTGTGCAGAAAATCATGCAGATATGGGTCAGCAGCTTTCAGTAATGTTCACATCAACCATCAGAATAGGGGGAAAACGTGATCAGTGATTCTGACTGAGGCACGATTGTTGGTGCCAGATGGACTGGTTCTCCAGAGAGAGAAAAAACACCCAGTGAGCAGCAGTTCTAAGCACAGAAATGCCTTGTTGATGAGATAACCACTGTTAACAATTGTTGTGAGCAGAAGGTGAGATATATGGACTATAGCAGCAGAAGACCATGTCGGATTCCTCCGCTGTCAGCCAAGAACAGAAAGCTGAGGCTGCAGTGGCTCACCGAAACTGGACAGCTGAAAACAGGAAAACGGAGCCTGGTCTTTGGGTGCATTCATAAAAAAATCGTTCATCGCTTGAATGCCACAGCCTGATCACACAATCTACAATCTTCTAATGACGACTTCCTGCATGATAATACACCATGACACAAGCAAGCAAGCAAATGTTGTCTCAATGAAATTGACAAGGAGTTCAGTGTTCCAGTCACTCGATCTGAATCCAACAGAACACCTTTGGGACGTGGTAGAACAGGAGAGTCTCAGTAGGAAAGTGCACCCGAAGCTGTGTGATGAAATCATGTTGACATGGAACAGAATCGCAACATCTTGCCATGAAAAACTGAGGCTATTTTGAGAGCACAAGGAGACCTGCGCAGTATTAACGTAGTGTTCCTAATAACGTGTTCAGTGACTGTATCTGTACAGTAATTCTAAATTTGTATATAAAATTAAACATTCAGATTCTACAGATTTTATTTTAAATGTACTCATTTTACTGTCTGGGCCCTGAGTATCCGAGTACAAATATGTGGTAGCAATAAAAATAATGGCATTCCGATATATATTTTTTTAACTTTGGTGTATGTGATCTAATGGTCTCTCTCTCTCTCTCCTTTCCCTTAAATTCTGCTCTGCTTGGGATTTGCAGATTCTTGCAGCACTTGATTTATGAGACGCTGGGCTTCTGCTCAGCCCAAAAGTTAATATCGTAATAACTGTTTTTCTTTTCCAGGAATCAGATAACTAGACTGTAATACTTCAGACTGCATCACTGCATTAGCTGTGAATAAGGATGAGACTTTATGCTTTAACTAGAATTACTGTTAACTTAAATATTTGTCATTAAATATTACTGCTGTATATGACAAAAGGATTAAATCATATAAATTACAGTCAAGTAACAGATGTTGATATAAAAATGGTGGGCACTTTTGATCATATTTCCTACAGAAACTGGAACATAAAGCTAGCACCACTATTAAAAACCTTACCCGAGAGTCGAATAAATGTGGTAAGACCTCAGCAATGATGTGTTAACACAATCCAGAAGAAAACTAACACTGTGTGAAAAGTTGGTTTTAAAAATGAATTCACCTTTTAGGATTAAGTTTGCAAAAGACCATAAGCAGACAAATAAAATGTTAAGTAAAACTGCTAGTATGTGGTGCCAAAACAAGTGGATCGCGATCATTTGCAGCTCACCGCCATTTTAGAAATGGTTACTTTTACAAAATATATTTAAAAGAAACTTAATGATGGCCACTACTACGGAAGTTTCTAGTTTGGACACTGGGTGTCGCCATCACCCAACACTGACTGTGCGATCAACCCTCTCCTCTTTCTCATCCTCGGATTAATTCAATAAACCAACATTAAAATGTTACCAAACGTCTGGATAGAAAAAAAAAAAAGTGTAATTTGGGAACAATTCAGCTGCCGTAATGAAGAAATACTGTAAAGAGACTTAAAACTTAGCAGGTGACAGGATGTTGTAACAACTAGCAACTGAGCTTAATCTCGTTTCCTGCCCTCACAGTAACTGAAGTCTTTATCAGAACTACATTCGAGCAAGAAGGTGATGCTTCTGAACAGCATTTTACTGCAGCTTACTGCAAGTCACCGAAAGTGTGTACGTGCACACGTGAGTGAAAGTGTGTGGAGGAGGTAGCACTCACTCTGATCTGGTTTTTCAGCTGCTCAGCCTCCTGGCGTAACTGATCCAGTTCACTCATTTTCTTCTTCTAAAGCTCTTCCTCACTCCTACTGCCGGGACACACGCTGATCTGTGACAGAACAAAGTACAAACAGGAGAAATTACACACAGAGTGAATTGGGAGATACTGTAACATGATGACTAAAAAAAAAAAAAGAATTGGAAAAGAATCCACTAAAGTATGGAAGAGGATTCTGAAAATAATAAAACATTTGCACAAAGTACTGCAAATATAATTCACAGACACTCGGGAGAAAAATGCTCACTGATAAATATTTACCAATTAATCACTAAAGCCTCCTCAGACAGTAGACAGAATCTTCTGCAAGTGTTTGAAATGCTGTGTCTATATAGGCTTGGTTTAATGTTTTGTGCCAGCCAAGCCATTACTGCTAGACTAACTAGAAGTCGTCACATGATCACTGATCCTAGTTATTTAGCCGTAAGAAAATACAATTTAAGGTCAAGGATCATATGCATGATGAAGAGTGCACAGAAAGAGTTTCATACATGAACGCAACATCAAAATATGGTAGATAAAAATTACATCCTAAAAAATTCAAATGCCACTTGTAACTATACCCAAGAAAAGACAGCCATAAGGCGATGCAAGTCATAACAGCTAAATTATTCAAACACACAGACTTTACGATGGCTAGAATTATATAAGTGGGGTGGCCAAATCAAATTCATTAGCTAGACTACAGGGCAAGAAAGACCTCCAAAGTGCTGCTCAGGCCCATGTTTAGGCTGTCTGGAAACTTTACCAACCAGGTTACAATGAATATATGATTATTATGCTCTCTAAAAAGAAGTAGAATGTGTTTCAGCTATGAGACTTGGTGTTCTTGCATTCGACAGGAATCAAAAGATCATCCGTTCATGCTAACTGGGGCAGTGGTTAAGTGTAAGGATTACTGATCAGAAGGTTGGAGACTCAAGGCCCAGCACAGCCGAGTTACCACTGTTCGGCCCTTGAGCAGAGCACTTAACCCTACCTGCTCCAGGGGTGCTGTATTAAGGCTGACCCTGCGCTCTGAAGTCTAAATCTGCTTAGTAAAACCGTTCTACCGACAGCCAGATCAGCTGAAGTATGTAGTTTATCAAGTGGCAGCATTATAGTGCGATGGCTACAGCCTCATCACTGTGAAGCACATCAAGTTTAAACACGGCTACGCTGCAAATGAAAATGTTTGTTTTGCAAAAGTTGGTGAAGAGAAGGTTTAGCAAGAAATTACAAATAAAAACCAATAGCTTGCACACAAAATCAGCCTGTCCTCATTTACTGATTTTCTGCACCTGTTAAACAGTCGCTTCACATGCCCACCCAAACACAACAACCCTTTCAATGAAAGAGTCGTCATCTATTTGTAAAACCAATAAGATGTCCGTTCAGATGGAACTGAAATTCCTAGCATGGGTTATGCTGCACGTTTCTCAATCATGCACAGTAAAGGCAGCTGTATGTTCCATGTCAATACTTACGAGAACTGTGCCTCAAACTGCATAGTGTGTAAAAAGGGCTTTGGGGAATCTGAATAACTCAAGATAAGATACTATTAAGGCATAGCAAACAATAAAGATCGTCATGATACAGCACATGATGCAACATCTTGCTTTTGGGAGTCTTCAAGTCTTCAGAGATTTCCTTATACACTGGATATAAAAAGTCTACACAACCCTCTTAATGTGACATGTTTTACTGAAGAAATTGTATATTTTCCACCTTTGATGTGACCTATAATCAGATTTATTGTTGAATTGATATGTACTATGAATTGCACAACAGCTCCTTCCCATTTTAGATGCGTTTTTGTGCTATTCAATGCTGCCACTGAGTAAGTTGGTCTTTCTGTCACTCAGAGGGTGTATCTTCAGCGATTTCCATCTACTCTCACACCACGTACATAAGAGTGGTGCCATCTTGTGGACGTCAGAAGCAGTGTTATTAGGGTACAAACGTAATGGATAAAATGTTAAATAAATACGCACTGACACTTGCCAAAAAATTACATGATACTACACTGTATTGATTTTTTCTACTGCTAATTAGTAGTATAAAGTTTGGGACACAGTCTGAGTATTTGCAAATCTGGATGTAAATAGTCTGACCAACCTAACGGTGTAACTGGTCATTCTAGCTAGCTGAAACAGAAATTCTTGTTAAAAGGGAAAGAGTTGTTCTGCTATAATCTCACTGCAGAATCGCTCTTGGGATTCGACTGTAAGGTGGGCTTCCCCTGAACCTACATGTATCTATGAGGCAAAGTGTAAGCTTGCGCTAATTACCTGCAATAAGCACAAAACTGAGTTATCTAATTACAAAAACATTCTCATGTCTGGTGATACCACGAGAGGTCCCACAGCCGAGAAAGGACAATCTGTCACGTCACACTAGTTGATGTGGCTGCCATACTGGATTATATTGAAAGGTTTAATAAGTATTCATCACAGGCCAGAAAGTTTGCCCACATTTTCACCAATTTTGACATCTTTGTACCAAGCCTCACAAAAGTTATCGGGTGAATTTTTTTGATTTTCAAAATTATTTATTTAGTACAGCCAATTAAATTCATTGGTTGAGCCACCAAACAGGAAGTGAGGACATCTCACAACTATTTGATGTACAGACACCAAACTTGGTCGATAGTCTGATTACCAGATCCTGAAGATATGCAACAAAAAGATGAATTAATCTGACCACTGTGGGCGCACTGCAGTAAAAAACACATTTGTATGTGGTTGTATCTTGGAGATCACCAGGCAGAAAGCAAATCGTTCATACGTTGCAGTCAATTGAGAATGGCAGCAAGGCCACCAAGCAGGAAGTGAGGTCATAACTCAGTAATGCTTTGATGTGCTGATACTAATCTTGGTTGACAGATCTGATACCCTTTCCTCAGGCTGGTGACTCTGTCCTGCTGGACTGCTTGGCCCCCTCATCACCGCTTGCAGCTTTATTTACTAATGTAGGTTTAACTTGTGCCTGAATGCAATCCATAGCATCCTGTTTGTTACTGGAGCAGGCTCTCAGGCTCTCGTCCTCTCAGCAAGCACCTGATCAGAATCAGCTGACTGAAGGACTAAGAAGC
Source organism: Doras micropoeus (assembly GCA_028566355.1). Classification (NCBI taxonomy): domain Eukaryota; kingdom Metazoa; phylum Chordata; class Actinopteri; order Siluriformes; family Doradidae; genus Doras; species Doras micropoeus. The sequence goes on from JAOUQY010000019.1 coordinate 7,546,544, forward strand.
TGCAGCCAGTGGCCTAGAGGTTTATCAGACTGCCTCCTACTGAGTCACTACAGGAGTGCTGCAGCAGCGAAGCCAACTGACAACAATATACATGACTTCTGTCTAGCAGCTACGTACAGCATGCTAACCTCAACAACCCTGCTGTATTCTAACTTTAACTTATAGCTATCTTTAGTAGACAAGACTCCTTACATGCTTGCTAAAACCTTATTGAAAAAAGCTGGGTCTCCTAGATTGACAGTGCCATGTTAAGAACATGTGTTTCTCTGCAGAGCATTTGTATGAATGTAGAATCAATCATGGCTTAAATACGAAGAAATGCAAAAGTATGATTTGTCCTCGGAAACAGCAAACTGTCAAAGTGAACCTAACTGCAACAGCTTGTAAAACTGCATTTTGGAATTTGTAGTTGTAACCTCTGATTTATAAAACTTCATTTATAAAAATTTTAATTTCATAGTCTCAAAACTGTACCACAGAATTTGTGCTTGTAACGTCTGACCCGAGTGCTCATGGGCCTAATCTTATTTTTGGCTGCTTTCTCGGGCAAATAGGCTTCTTCCATAACCTGTGGTGTTTGTGATCTTTTCCCCCCATCTAACAGCAAACTCATGAAAACTAGCCACACACTTACAGATACATTGTGACGAGGCTTGTGGTACACAATCCCAATTAATGTCACCACCTCAGATGCCTTGATGGGATACATTGATCTGGCATCGTTTACCCTCACTTCACAAGCAATTTAGCAACAATTAAAAAAAAAATGTCTGTAAGAGCAAAATTACCATCTACACTCTAAACCAAGACTGTACATTTATGCGGATTAGTAGCCATGCAGATGACAGAGGAGAAATGTCATCCAAGCTAAACTGGATCAGAATTTGTCACTAAGTATTTTATCAAGTTACTCTTTTGATGTAAGCGAGACATATCCATTGTGTCACCAGCATAACCTACACTGGTTTCCTTCTAGCAAGAGGACAAATTTCGTATTTCTCTTCACATTAATATAATCAGTTCTACATTAAATAAGTATTTTGTACTCAGCATTTAGACTGCGAGTACACATGTCCAAGTAAATTAGTAATGCAAAATGCAGATACAAGCATCCACAAGGGAAAGTGAGCTCTGCTAAAGCGGTGTACGGATTTAATAAGAATACGTATTGTTCCTGTACAGAACATTGTAAGCCAAAAATTCCCTTCCACCGGTTTGAGATGTGGTGGCAAAGGTTTCATACTCAAACCATTCACCCTGAAAATCATGTCTTGCATACACCCCCAGGAATGACAAAAATCCCTAAAATGACACCATATAGAACCATTACACCACTGTAAGTGACTGAGAGCTTGCCAGGTTCTGCTTCTTGGCCAAAAAAGGATTCAGCCCGCTTCCTTCTGTACTGTGCTCTCTAAAAAAAAAAAAAAAGTGTTAATGCAGTATAACAGCTATGATATGATAACGGAGTACATTGGACCGTTTCACACCAAATTAGGTCTGGTTCTTGAACTGGTTCCGTTCGGGATTCTTGTAGGATTGGAGATATGTAGTAAACTGGCCCACATTCTCAGCAGTTTTGAACAGAAATATTGTAACGCTGACGACGCATCGTCTGTGGATGGTGTTGCGCAATGCACAGAGCAAGTAAACAGTAGTAGCAAGATTGAGAATCTCATGGTTCACCTGCACACTTCTGCTCTTTTATTAGACAGATTTTTTTTTTTAACCCAAAAAACAAACATGGACCAACTATTAATAATAAGATGCAGATCATCAAGATAAGACTATTCCGGGCAACGTAAATGGTATGCAAAAAGCTTTTACTTGCAGAGGTATAGCCTAAATGAGTGTAAAGGAAACAATTGTGTTTCTTAATTTGTCATATACAGAAAAGAAGGGTGGGGGGTGTCATCAGACCACAGTACGCTCTCTTTTCCACATGATTTCTCACTTCCAACCTGTAGATTATGACACGCCCACCACATTTCACACTAAAAAAAATGATATTTTTGTTTCCAGCTAGGAATCAAATTTTTCAGCTTGTTTATTTTTGGTCAAAATGCTCCAAACAGTTCAAAAGTAGGTGCGCAACCGTGAACGGTTTCCATGTCGGTGGAAAAGGGGTAATAAAGGCTTTCACTTTCGTCACTTTTCTTTCTTAAACACTACAGAATCAGTGACAAATTCAAAGCACGTGAAAGACTTACCTGATTTATTCATGCAATTTACCATTTATTGATCCACGATTTTATTTTGGTCTATATTAAAAAACCTGCATGCAACTCTCCACTATGAATTTATGAAAATTTCCTAAGCCAAGTAAGCCATTTGTGGAAATGGCTTAGCAGAATGTTTAAAAGTTTTATTAATTCAGGGACTCTCAAAAGAAAGTGTTCAGGATGAAAAAGCAAATCATGCACATTATGATTTCATGACCTCAACTTCACATACAATACTGTCCAGAAATTTCTAGGCAGGTGTGGACAAATGCTACAAACTAAAAATGCTTCCAAAAATGGAAGTGTTCGTTTATTTTTCATCAATTTA
>JAOUQY010000019.1:7871539-7882001 GCA_028566355.1 Doras micropoeus
GGGTGTTAGGGGTAGAATGTGCATGTGTGTGTGTAATAAGATCATCTGTTCAGTTCAGGGGGGAAAATAAGTAGCCATTAAGTTTAAGCCGTCTTAAACAGTCTTAAATAGTGCACTAGGGGACGACTGATTATGAAGATCAGTGCCACCGATACCAAGATCAAAGAGCTAAAATGAACTAATAAATATAATTTTCCTGCCCCAGGGCATATAAACATCACTGGAAGAATCTCTCAATCTCTCAAGGAGCATTAGAAGAAGGCTGGCACCTGACCATTCTGAAACAGGATGAGTTCATGAGTTAAGGATTGATAGTACATTTTTTCCCCTTCTTTATCAGTCCGATGCGGGACAACGATGAGAGGTGACACGGGGAGCACACGCTTGCGGAAATAGCTTAAAGAGATGTTGTTGAAATGCATAAAATGATGATTAAAAAATTTTACACAATAACTACTGTCTTCAACCCTTCAGAATACATGCTAACATGTAACTTTTACTGCGTGTTTACTTTCTATGCTATGGGTTGCCAATAGGGTTGAATAAAGTGCAAGCTAAGAGGGTTGTGAGTGAGAGTGATACATAAGAAAATTTGATGGCAGCTAGACAATACCTAAAACAACAATCTACATTTTTTCCTTCAATGTTTTAGAGACCCATTCTCTACTGTCATATGTACCTACCTATTGTATTACAGCAGCCAAAAGCACAGAGGAAGAGCAGTACATGTATAAGTAATGCCAGTTCTAGAGTTAACAGTATATTGTTCCTACCTTTGAGTAAAGGCAGTGCGGAAACTGGTGAACTTTAGAGATTTGGCTCAAGCTGTGATTGGCATTTAGCTGTCATGGTAACTAACAGTAGTACCCATCTGCTCATTTAACGCCAGTTCATCACAAACCAGGTGGCTTCTAAGCATAATTGATGTCTTCTTTTGAAAATCTTCTTTTGACAAGATGATGTTCATGAGCTAAACGTGTTATAAGTGGTTCATAGTGAAAAATACAATTATATGATTGGCAGACGTTGGATTTCTGGCTGGGCTACGCATTATTCATGGGTTGAGGTCACAAAGGAGGAAAAGTGAGCAGAATGGAGCATGTGTTCTTTGCTTGACACTATGAGTGCTAGTAGTAGGATGGAAAATGGTTAAAATGGTGTATGAAAAAATATGTAAAGAGTAAGTACAGTGTATGATTTAAGAAGTAAGTGGTTATTACTGGATAATTTACATGTATTTTACAAATAGGGACTACTATACCAAAACTACTATTCCAAATTCATTGTGTTTCTAAATATACTTATAGGTTACTTAAGGGTATGTCAGTAGACGTAAGTGGTTATTACTGGCTAATTTACAAATATCGGATGTAACTACTGCGAACTCCATTTCCAGAAAAGTTGGGACACTTTGTAAAAATGGAATAAAAACTGAAATCTGTGATTTGTTTATAAAGCTTCAAGTGAATTAACAAATGACAGATTTCAGTTAAGAAAGTGTCCCAACTTTTCTGGAAAATGGAGTCCAAGGTTCAGTGCTTTGTATTTTGAACATTTACCTCTATTTGGAGAAAGTTACTGGAAAGTGGAGGGACCTAAGTTTTCTCTTCACTTCCCTGAAGATCATTTTATTGGCCTGTTGAAGGGTTAAAGCCTGCGTGCACACATTTAACTTATTTTCTGTGCTTGTTAAAAGCATCTTAAATAAATAAAAGAACTGGTATATGCTGAGGACCCATTGTGTGAAGATGATGACAAAGGTAAGACTGATGACTTGAAAAAGTAGGGAAAACATATGCATTTTCCCTGCTGTCCCCATGTGAGCAGATGAGAAACCATTATCATTAACCTGTTTGTTCTGCTATATACGTATAATCCCTCAATACACAGGCTAAACTGTGTGTAAAATACCCACAAAGTACTCAATAATTACTAGCCTGGTCAGTCACAGTACAATTTGGGTAATCTGTGTAATCTCCAGAATTTATTTTAGCTAGCAGTGTGTGCGCTGCAGCTGCATGAAGCTCCGCTAGTGCCTATAATGAAAGCAGATGACCATCTCCTTTCCTATATGTCCATTATTAGTCATTTTAATTGACCTATAATTACGTTTAGAAGTACAGCGAATTCAAAATAGTAGTTATTCCTTATCTGCAAAACCTATTTGTACATTACCCATTAATAACTCACTTACTTCCACAATCATACCCTTACATAACCTATAATGAAGTTTAGAAACACATTGAATTTGGAATAGTAGTTTCATTATTTGAAAGATGTATGTAAATCACTTCTACAATCATACTCTTTACTATTTATTCTTACACCATACTCCCCTGAATACTACAGATTTCACTTTCACACTCGTTACTTCCCGTAAGCTTTAAGCTGCAGCAAAAGTAAGGACGTGGTTCACAAACACTATTTGTGAAGTCTTGCCAATTACTTAGTTTGTCTAAGTCCCGAACTTCTGACTGCACAGCTGTGTTCTTGACTTCTGCCTGTGTTTGGGATTTTTACCTTGACCAGAGAGGTTATGTTTTCGGTGTGGGTTGGTTGGTTGTTTTTTTGGTTTGACTTTCAGCAGGATTACAGAAAACCTACAAGGCCAATTGTCATGAAACTTGGTGGACTGGTGTAGCATGGGCCAAGGAAAAACCCATTAAAGTTTAGAGCAGATCTGAGTTGTGGCATGGATGCACATTTTATTTGTGTGAGATCAGGCAAAAATGAACCGGGTTTGTCATGCATGTGCAATCCTGTCATGAAATGAGTTTGTCTCAAATGCCCTAACTTCTTTGATTTGCTTGTTGTCCTTGGTGGAAGTCCATGCTCTCCCTACTTTTAACTATGTGTGACTTTTCCTTCTCATGACCATATGGATGTCTGCATTGCCATCCGTTTGCTTTAGACTGGGTTAGAAAGGTTCTGGGAACCTACTCTTTGATTGGGTTACTAGAGGATAAAATTGGCTCTTAACTGTACCCCTACAGCCTGGAGGTGGCCTAATCCAGGCAAACCCACTGGGTGGCAGGAGACACCTCATCCTTTCTGCAATTTCATGCCTGCTTTGCACCTGCCACTTTCTCTTCTAACCCAACCACAGGCCTTGATAAAAAGAAATCCTGCTCTAGCCACTCTAGAGTCATCCACTCAACCTTGTAGACACCCACGGCGAACTTACTGGCCCTAAAATTTAGAACAATGAAAAGACTGTTCATTATTGATTTCAGGGCAGAAAGTAGGATGCACCTGTCTCTACATTCAGATCCTTGTGCTTCAGTAGCTACATATATTCACAAAAGAGCTTCCAACTGACGATATCAGAGAACATCTTTAAATAGGTGTGCTAGTCCTAGCTTTATGGCTGATAATGTTCTTCAGTCTGAGAGTGATTGTAGATCATTTTATATTCCATTTCATTTTGTTCTGGACTGCCTCAGCAGGTTCTTTCTTTTATTAGTGTTATTTTCCCTTTTGCTTGTTTTTCAAAGAACCATTAGCAAATCACTTTGTGTACCATGACCTCTCCTGTGCAGCTTATAAATAGCCCTCGCTGGTCCTCATTCCTATTATCAGCTTGTTGAGGAAGTAGATTCTATCTGCCCTGTCACAGAGAGTGTGTTGAGGCATATTTCTAAAAATCGACTTATTTTGCTATGATTGACATTGTTGCTGAACAAGACGTGCGGTCTATTGTTTATGCTGGCACGCAGCAGCGTGGATGCCACGGATGCAGAATATTTAATTATAAATCTTTTAAAGGTCCATGAAGTTTGAGATTGTGTGAATTCTTTGTTCGACGTTCCCATTTTTGGGTAATTCAGGGCAAGGTGGCATGCTGTTTGTTCTGCCAAGCCCTAATGGAGCTGGACGATGGTCAAGCCAGTGATCAATACCCATTTGCAACAGGCACTTACGGAGCCCTACGCTAACTGCACCATATATAATAGTGATAGTGATATGCAGAGCGCTGCTCTCTGGCTATGTCTATTCATGCTACTGTATTTTCATCACCTTTCTCTGATGCTGAGCGCCAGCTGAAAGGTGTGAAAATGAATAGCACATACAGCTGCAGTGCGCTTTAGGAAGCAAAAGACGTAAGCTCTTTTGCCATGTTGCAGCAGCAGGAATAAAAGTGGGCAGAAGAGTCAGTGGAATAGCAGAGTGATTTTCCTGTGTGTGAACACAGATGTGAGGAACTACACAGCTCTAGGGAGCCTAGTACAACCACCTTCCAAATAGAGACAGACTCTGAGCTGACTCTATCAGACTCAAACAGGCTCAGGAAGCATAAAATGATTGCCCTCTTCAGTCTGTGACAAAAAAGCACAAAAACCCACAAGTGACAGAAATAGTACATGGAAAGCCTTACCCTTTCCAACCCTCACCATTTTTGATTGGAGAGATTTAAATGTCTTTTTTATAATGACTGCTGATCTATTTGCTATGTATAACCCATGTGGTGGGAATTGTGAACAAACCTGAAGCATGAATATTTAGAATATTCTCACATGCCTGTTACTGTGGAGCACAGAAGAGTCCTTCAGTTCGACATATGCAAAGTGACACATCAGTTCAGCTTCCATCCCTTTGAATGAGCTTGAGCACACAGGGTTCTCACAAAATGCTGGGATTTGCACTACTGCCTCTGCAGTGCTGTGGTCTATATACACTCCCCCTAACTGGACAACCGGTTGCTGCGTAATTCCGACATTAAGCGATGAGCCAGACAGATGACTGAGCCTTTCTGTCAGAATTATTAATGGCAGTCAGGAAATTATGATTGCCCATACAACTTAGATCATTTTAGCGTTGGATGACTGCCCACTAATTGTTCATCATATCACAAAAGCATGTGCTAGTAATGGTGACAAGAGCATGCATATGCATCCAGTGCACATTTTCTCCATCAAGGTACACCCTTAGGCATTCTCCCTGCACAGATGGAAACAGTAGGAACGAATGCCTGTGTGGGAAAACCCAAAAACAAGGCAAACAAGGCTCAATATCAGCTTTGGATTAAATGTTTTGTGGTTAATACCACAACATTTTCTGGATCCTCATCCTCAAGGGGCATGTGTGCTGCATGCATACATACCTTAGAGCAAGCCTATACCCAGGGATTGAAAAATACACATTAAGCTGGTTTAGCTTATTTGGAACAGCCGGAACAAAGCAGAAGTTAATCAGACATATTACTGCTCAGTGTTGGCAGACGCAGGATTTTTGTCGGCCCTCTATACCCAACACCCATCAGACTAGACTTACTGTCCCAGAGAAATGCTTCACTGTGGCACACTAGAGCACAGACACACACACACACACACCTTGAAATTATGCTTATGGTCCCTGGAAATGATCTGCAGCATACTGGGAAGGATCAGATACACTCTTGGATGTTCATACGCTCCATCTACTGTATGCACTTGCTCCAGTTATAAGTGGAATACTTTTTTTCTTCACTTTTTCAGTTTATACAATTGATTAAACTTGTACCATTCTGGGTCTAATCTGAAAGTGTAGAGTATCTGGCAGTCTTGGCTGTGCATGTGGGACAGACTGATGTTTTTTTTTTGGAGCACATAAACTAGTCAGACATTTTCTTAAAACTGTGGAACATTTCTAACATCTCTCGTCATGCAAAACAGTGATTCCACAGTGGCATCAATAGGATAAGCCCCTTGTACAACTTGCTGTATGAGTTGGTGGAAGATGCTGATGCAGTAAAACGGCTTTTGTTAAGTCAGCTTTTTACTTGCCATTAGTACAGCCAGACAAAAAAGGTGAATTTCATATGTTAGTGGTAGGCATGCAAGGTCTGTACTGGGGACCACAGTTCCAACAAGGCATGCTGTAGCCAAACCCAGCATTCCTGCCATATTCCTGTACCAAACATTTGTGGACGCTTGAGCATGACACTATAGCATATTTCAGCCATCTATGAATCATTGCCACAAAGTTAGGAGCACACAATCATCTGGAAACTCTTGCATGTTGTAGCATTAAGATTTCCTGTTACCTAAAGGATGTCAAAAATGTTCCAGCATTACAGTTCTCGCGTGTACAAAGCAAGGTCCATGAAAACCTGGTTTGCCAAGGCTGTGCCTGACCTCAGAAACTGGCAGAAAGAGTAAAGAGAGATTAAACTCTGAATGGGTTGTTCAATAAGCAATATGAGTGTAATGGTCAGATGGTCAGGTGTCCACAAACATTTGGCCATACAGTGTTTCTGGGAATACTGTATACCCAGGCCAGCGCTGTGTCCATAAGGACATAACAGACAGCTTGCGGATCACTCACCGACTCTTTGGGGAGCATCATAAAGGGACTCAAATTACAGGTTATCCCATTAAGCAAAGGAAAGCATTCCTTAACACCAGCCAGGAAGTGTGTTCTTCCATTAATTGCCTTTTGACACACTTTATTGCAACCCATGTGCTCTCTGGTGAGTTTTAGTGATCCTTCTCCAATAGAATACAGTAAGACTCTTTAAGTTATTCCTACTCTTAAAAGATTACCAACACCCCCAAAAGAGAGTAGCACCTAAAGGTTGAGTAATTCTCATCAGTATCACTTAAACGATGTGTGAAATAGCATGTGCCTATTATGCACATCTCTGATTTGACAGCTTAAAGGGTGCATTTTATTACAAGAGCATTTTATTACAAAATCATAGGTCTGTTCATGCAGACCGTTTGCCGTAAAGATTTGTAGCCTCTGAATGAGAGCGTTCATGATTTCCTGCATATTTGTCAACAATTTCTCATTAGAGGTTTAAACGGGGTGAACAAAAATCTCTTTAAAATAGTATCAGGGCTTTTGCAGAATACAAAAGTTATATATATATATTTATATATATTTATATTATAATAGAAATAAAAGATGAGACAGTCAGAAGTAATATTTTGAGCTATTTTTTACATTTTACATTTACATTTTATTTTATTTATTTGACACATGCATTTGCTCATCTAAAGAGACCGAATCCAGTCTAAACATAGAGGTGATAAAAGGCAGTGAACTAAGTGCTAAATGTTTCCACAGCCTCAAAACAAGTGTGAAATAGTCATATAGATTCAAACATTATAAATAAAAAAAAAGCCAAACTATGAAAATGTTATTTAACCATGCATGGGTCATTAATCACCTCAACAGCACAGAAAAAAACAGACATAGACATAAACACCTCCCCCCTCCCCTCACACACACACACACACATGCACACATATACCAGAAGAGTGCTTAATGTGTTTTTTGTTTTGTTTTGTTTTTTGCTATTTATGTTGAAGTGAACTCTAACTTTACTGTGGATAGCTGGAAAGCCGCATAGCTCCAATAGTTTTTTGTGTTGTCCCTGTGTTCATGGGTTTCCTCTGCATTCTCTGGTTTCCTCTCATGTCCCAAATGTCAGAAGCTGGACTGACTATGTGAAATTGCCCTAGCTGTGAATGTGTATATGTGCATGGAGGGTTCCCATTTAGGGTGATTTGTCTTGTGCCCAATGGGCTCCAGATCCACCACTGAAAACCGACATGCAGACACACACACACACACACACACACACAGAGAAGGAGACTTTGTCTTGCTATACTTGTGAGGACTTTCCACTGACATAATTATTACCGCAGATAATAAACGCTAACCCTAACCTTAAGTAATTGGCCCTTTTTTTGGCTTATTTTTTTATTTTTTCTTAAAATCTACAACAAAAAACCTACTTTCCTTATAGGGACATGCCATGGACGTAGTGAACGTGAAGTATTGACCTACTGTGCTTGGACACAGAGGAATTTGTCCTCCGCATTTAACCCATGCGTGCAGTTTAACACACATTTACACACATTGGTGAAGTGAGCACACACTAGCCTGGGGTGGTGGGCAGCCTTGTCCAGGCCGCCTGGGGAGCAGTTGGGGCTCAAAGGCACTTCAGTCGCAACTTGTTGGTTGCAGGGATTGAACCGGTGACTTTCCGGTCACAAGGCTGATTCCTTAACCACAAGCCCATGGCGGCCCCAATGGCCCACACAAGGTAACAAATATTGGGTATATCCCTATCCTTGTGGGGACATTTGTTCCCAAAAAGATATAAAAACAAGCTACACATGCACACAAACACACACACACTGAGCAGGCTATTTTTTTCAGACAGCACCAAAAAAAAAAAAAAAACCTACAGTCTAGCACATGCCAGAGCAAGTTGCACAGGGAAAAGAATTACACAGAATTATGCTGTACTGAATTACAGCCCAGAGCTCATCATTAATGGAAATTTAATACATGCTGTTTCTAAGTTTAAGGAGGTGTAGCATGTTTACAACATAGCAATGTCTATTCTGCTTTATTAACTATGATCAAACTGAAAATATAACACGGAATGGAATCACCTTGATAAATACGTGAATGCCTGTTCTTTGCCAAAAGACAAACAGCTTATGACAGTCTAACACACAGACCATATACAACACCCAACCCTCCTGAAGTGTCAGTCACGGTTTGGTTATAATTAAATATCCCAGACTTTGAATAGCTTGTTGAGCCTCATTGAATACTTTATTGAAAAATAAGAAAGTACAGGACAGAATTGTGACTCTGCCTAGGGGCAATCCACCAAAAGCCAGTCACTGGTAAGGACGACATTAGTCAAAGAAGCAACCAAAAGGCCAAGGGTAACCCTGAACTTGAGTGGTGTTCTCAGGGTGATTGTATGACCAAAAACAAACAATGTTTTGTGTCAAGCCCATACTGTTACATTTTGGTCTGGTCAGACCAGAGGAACATTTCCACAAGTTTGCTGAGTCTCCACCTTGTCTTTTGGCCCCAAACTCCAAACAAGACTTCACATGGCTAACCAATCATTATGAAGTGTTCTAGAGATGGAAGTCCAATGTACAGATTTTTCCCATCTGAGCTGTTGTTGGCTCTAAATCCTAAGTTAAACTTCTTCTTTTGGTTCTTCTCTTACTAATGCTGCACTCCACTAAAGTTCATAAAAAGTAGTAAATGAAGTAGCACATATACTGTACAGTCACATACATTCATGTACAGTTTGTTGTTTTGAAATAAACATACATCACTCATCACACGTTGTTAAGAAAAACTGAACAGAGGCATTTGTGTATTTTTTTCACCACGTCATAAGTTCTGACTTCCCACTTCTGAGCTAAGTCAAATACAGCAAAATGCCATCCTTATTTGACTTTTAGTAGACAGCCTCCTGTAGTGCCGCAGATTCATTGCTGTGCCATTAAAAAAAATAAAAATAATAATAATAGATTTAGGGTTTACTCTGCAGAATGTTCACTGCTTGGGATATTTATCTATCTCTGACTCTGACTATTTATAATCTCTGACTTTTACAGAACTGTGATTTGTTTTGATATATGCTTTTCGTGTTCATAATGCTCTTTGTTGATCTCCATATTTAAATTAAGGGAAATTTTTCTAGTTAAGTACAAACCCCAGAGAATTTCCAGAGAAGTTGGGACACTTTCTAAAAAAAATGCAATAAAAACTAAAAACTGTAATTTGTTACTTTATCACTTGAAATTTTATTTAACTGATAAATGTACAAAAATAAACATTTTCAGTGTTTTCACTGACAAACCTAATTGTGTTCTGTAAATATAAAACACAATAGAATGTCATGCCTGCAACACACACACAAAAAAAAAACTGGGCCAGAGGCAAAATTAGACTGAAATGTTATACAAGTAACACTGTTCAGTGTTTCTCAGCACAAGATTGCAAAGAATTTAGGTCTTGGCACCGAGGGCAGGTGCTGAGTCCTGCTGGAAAAGGAAATCCGCATCTCCATAAAGCTTTTCAGCAGATGGAAGCATGAAGTGCTCTAAAATCTCCGGGTAGATGCCTGCCTTGACTTTGGACCAACACCAGCAGATGACATGGCAACCCAAACCATCACAGACTGCAGAAACTTCACACTGGACATCAAACACATACAGTCATACAGTGCCTCTACACTCTTCCTGCAGACCCTAGGATCTTGATGAATCGACTTTTCTTGACAATCATTTCAAGGCTGTGGTCATCCTTGCTGCATGTGCACCTTTTCCTACCACATTGTCCCTTTCCATTCAACCTCAACTTAATATGCTTTGACACAGCGCTCTGTGAACAGCCAGCCTTTTCAGCACTGACCTTCTGTGGTTTATCCTCCATGTGAAGGGTGTCGATCATCATCTTCTGGACAACTGTCTAGTCAGCGTTCTTCGCCATGATTGTGGTTGTGTGTGCTGAGCTAGACTGAAAGAAACCCCCATTTATACTGTTTAAATAGTAATTTACTCAAACTCAAAACAAAATATTCTAATAATTTGAGATACTGGATTTCTGTTTTTCATGAGCAAAATGAAAAAAATAACAATAAAATGCTTGAAATATGCCACTTTACATGTAACGAATGCAAATTTATGATAGTTGACTTTTTTAATGAAATTAT
>JAOUQY010000019.1:8308602-8318919 GCA_028566355.1 Doras micropoeus
CTGGTCCAATTTAGCCATGAAACCTCCCACACTAAAATGACAGGTGTTTCAGTTTCATTGTCCAACCCCTGTATATATTTCCAAGCAATGTTCAAAAACCAAATGCATTACATCCCGGTAATCATGAAAATTGCTCGTAAGACAATCTATTTACCAAAACCTTTTAAAAAGTATTGTTGTCATTAATATTATATATAGGAATTGTAAATGTTTCCCTTGTTGGACATTATTTATTTGTTTTTGTTTGTTTGTTTGTTTTCTAAACTATATTTTAGCACAAATAGTTACTCTGACATGTCTACGCTGCTGTAGATGGGGTAGAGAAGATCATTTCATGCAGCCATTACAAAATATCTTTACAGAATTATAAACCAGTACCTTAACCAGTACTTTAACCAGCTATACAGCACAGTGTCACAATGGGCTGCTGTCCAATGCCAGTAAAATGCGAAATGTGTAAATCAGGTAAGGCAAGTTTATCTTTTAAATTTGCCGAACTTTTAAATTTATCGCAGATTTATATTTTATCACACATTTTGTTTATAATCCAGCGTAATCACTTATAAATATTGCCAAGATCAGGTTGGCTATACGTATTTTGTACTGATATACCGGTGACCTGGAAAAAGTGATAGAATGTAGGTTAAATCGTTTGAGTAAATCATGAGCCCTAGTTTTCTATATGTGGTGATCATTGGTCCACAGTTTATTAATGACTTTAATCAGCCTGTTGAACGTGACTGCCACAAGACATCTGCTTTATTTTTCAGTGAAGGAGATGAGATTACATTGAAAATTGGATTCGGATTCACCTCAGCACGAGTTCTGATTGTGGCTCATTGGTATCGTAAAGGGCTATTGTGAAGGTCCATGAGTCTTTGTCTTTAATTCCTAGTCTTCAAACCGCTACTATGTGTCTCCTATTTGTCCGGATTAAAAAATGACTGCCATGCCAGCTCTTTGCACAGAACCCTGCTGTGCACATTTTTTTTAATACTGTTTCTTTTACACAACCCCTGTCCCTGGACCTACTAATATTGAGCGTTGTCAGTTGTGCTTAACGCATTTGGACACAAAAGACAGCAGATCTTAGGCATCTGGCCTGGTCCTATCTGCCAGCAATCCACCCCTCTCCTACAGTGGAAAAAAGAGTGATCTGTTTGCTGGGTTTTTTTTAGAATTTGATGGATGGAGTGAGCTAATGCTTACGACAAAGCATGTGATGATAACAGCCCACACAGAATCCTCTTTCCTTATCACTGCACAGTGTTTAACATGCATGCTAGGAGAGACCGATCCGAGCCGAATGAATGAGTGTTCGGACTTTTTTAGGATGAATATAAAAATGTACAAATATCAGTCTGTATAGTGACGGTGACCTTTTGATTATGCTTAAGTGTAAACTGTGAATAAATTGCTGGGTGGGGATAGACAGTGTGAGCGAAATGACGATGGGTTGCAGGAGATGATCCCACCCAGTCTCCCTGTCTTTCTCTTTCGCTCGCTGTCTCTGCTCTTGCTGCAGCAGCGTGCCTCAGAGCATGCGGCACATGGATCAGGACATGTTGTCATAGCAACCATAGTAACCCCCCCCCCCATCTTCAGTGTGACCCGATGAAAAGCAGTGTGGGTGTGTCAGTGTTAATGTGTGGATGTGACTGGAATCCTAAAATAGACCTAAAAAATTGATTATTAATGTACATTGCAATAAAGTGACTTGATCCATTACATGGCTCTTGTTCAGCTTAGTGGAATAGGTCTTTTTCAATTTACTCATCTCCTTCAGTTGCTAATCCTGGCAGAATTATGTGTGCACTCCAGAGGCATCAGAAAGATTCAGCCATGTGGAACTGTAACAGTAGAAGTGTAATGCAAAATATAAGCGGAATATTAAAGCCACGTCACATGCACACATGGACTAAATGCACCTGGTGATGAAAGAGGTCCTGGGGCCCTTTATGTCACTGACACCAGTCGCACACTGTTTCATGTTGGAGCTTGCCTGGGGACTGTAGTCCTTGTGTGTCAGCAAGGTCAAGCTGGAACACGTCGTTGGCTTTGAGTCAATTGTGATTCTGCACAATTATGAAAGATTATTGTGATGCCACATTTGATTTATTTTGTCCACAGACAGTGATTTGATCAAGACACTGTATAAAGGAAGACATGAAATTGCCTGTCCTCAGAGAAAGATAAAAAAATCATTATCATAAGCGTTAACACTTATTATGAGTTCTTCTCACCCAGTTCATTAACTCTAGTGTCCTTGTTTTTTTCCTCCCATCTTGCAATTGCATCTTGGACAGAAAGACAAAAGTAGAGTCCGGAATGCTGCTGGTTTCTCCGAAGAAATGACCTGATGAAATCCTCTTGCAGCGATTTTCCACCCTAGTGATTAAATAGAGAGGCAAAGACTAAATGCAGGACATCAGTGAAGCGCACTGACAGAGAGCATCATCAGCATGAGTACTGCACTCTGGCAGTCTATCGCTTCTCTGGCCTTTTGCCATTTCATTTTAAAAGTAACATTGATTCTGCTTCCTTTTGATGGCATCGATGCTTCATGTGAAGTTATTTCGAAGCATAGGTACTGGATTCAAAGTATAGTGTGCAAGATGTTTCGCCCTGCTGTGTAGTTGAGGGTATAAATGCACGTATCTGAGTCATCTGTAGCTGTGCGTGTGTGCGTGTGTGTGTGTGTGTACCATGTTTTTATGTCTTTGCGGGGACCAAAAGTCTCCACAAGGATAGGAATATCTGATATTTTTGACCTTGTGGGGACATTTCGCTGGCCGCCATAAGGAAAGAGTTTTTTTGTTGTAGCTTTTAACAATAAATAAATAAATAAATGAGCCAGAAAGTTGCCTTTTCATTACTGAGGTTAAGGTTAGAGTTATGATTAGGGTTAGGCATTGCGTTAATTAGCTGCATTATTCATTTTGTCAATGAAAGGTCCTCACAAGTATAATAATTTGAGGGGACCAAAGGAAAACTTCCCATAAGGAAAGTAGGATTCTGTTGTAGCTTATAACAAAAATTAAAAAAAAATGAAAGAGTCAAAAAAGTTGCCTTTTCATTACAGAGGTTAAGGTTAGGGGACACTACTATTACTATTACTGAGGTTAGGTCAGAACCACTGTTTCACCAATGCAAAGAGAAAGACACTGGTCTGGCTTTGCTTCTATACAGAGAGCTTACAGTAAAAGGCGGGACAGGAGATCCACCCCAAAGCAAAATATTACCTCATGATCCTGAATACAGGGTCATAAATAAAGCATCACCATTTAGACTCATAAAAGCACATTTACAAAGCTATGAAAGCATCATTTGCCTTGTAATGAAAGCACAAACCCTGAAAATGTTTTAGTTCTGATGTATGTGCTTTGTGTCAACAGTAAGTAATGAGGTTTGTGTGAGTGTGTTATACGGTACGTCCTTCTTTGCAGTCATGTGTGGTTTTAATTCAACTTTAATCCTGTGACCCACTGTGTGATCAAATAATGTAATTGCGCTGTGTATGATACAGGATGTATGAAACAAAACATCTTTGCTTTAATACTAGTAACAGTTAGGATGTGTTGTACTGGGTGTAAGTGAGAGTAACTGGGTGTTGGGTTGCTATTTGCAGGAAATTTCATTACATCATTCAGCAGCTCAGATACATCAACATCATCACATCGCAATTTTAGGCACAAAGAACGTAAAACTTCGTGACAACAAGCGAGAACTGGTGACCAATCAGAAGAAGGAACGAGACTAAACAAACCAAACCAAGTCAGAGTGATGGTCAATGCAATACTGTAAAAGGAAAATGGATTTAGGAGTAGAAGCTTTTCTTCCTGCTTTTCCCTTTTTCCTGATTTATCCTTGCAGTGGATAAATCGGTTTATATCTTTACCCAGTCAGGAGGTCATTTAGCTAGAGAATGCATGGTGGTCAACTACATGTTTCTCTGTATTCTTACTTGCAAACTGAGTCACACTGGGAGAGACAGAGTAACCCGGGGGATTGGATCAACTCAAGTGTGTATATTTATTGCTTTGTGTTTTAGTGAAGATGCAAATAATGTCTACATTTTTTGACAGGTTAGAGAAGAAATATTGGATAGTCCAGGATATGAGGTTTTTTTTCTCTGCACTGTAGAGAGATAGAGGTAGTGGGCTACCTTGTATCTATTCACACTGGAAACTCCCAGAATAATCTGTGATGCAGATATTCCCGAGCCAACACAGCCACGTACTGTGAGATTATAGCAGGGCACCTGTGAAGTTTTGCTCTTTCATCTGGTGCTCATTAACATTAACATAATGTTAAAGTAAAACTCCTCTAATACTGTATTTACAGTACTGTGGCAGACTGTAAAAGTCTTAGGCATCGTGTTGTTCTGTTATTGATGAGTTGACTGTATTATTATTATTGAGTCAGTACACAAAAGACTTTATATTTCCAAATGTTACTTTTCTGACAAAAAAATGAAATGTTACACAGAAGTCTTTGTATGTCAGTAAGGAAAGCAGCACATTACATAACAGAGCACTTTTCAGACAATAAACATAATGAAGGCTGCTGGGTTTTGCATGCAAAAAAAAGAAGTAAGTGTGACAGTCGAAGTCTCCAGAAGAGCTGTGGCAGATTCTCCGAAACACTCAGTAAAACGTAAACACTAATTCCTGTACAGTACGATGCAGAGGTCTTGGAAAACACATGGAAAGACTCATAAAGACTCACTACAAAAATAATGATGTTGTTTCTACATAAAAGAAAGCACTATAAAGTGCAGTAAACAGTAATAAACTAAGGGAAGTCCATATCTAGTGTGCCTTTTTCTTAAACAGTGTTCCCAGGTACAATGTGTGCAGTTTTATAAGGAAATTAGCTTTTAGGTTTTACTGAGCATCTTGGAGAATCTGCTACAGCTCTTCTGGAGACTTTGACTGTCACACTTACTTCTTTTTTTTGCATGTAAAACCTGCAGCCTTCATTATGTTTTTTGTCTGAATAGTGCTCTGTTATGTAATGTTACTGAGATAAAAAAAAACATTTTTGTGTAACACTACATTTTATGTTGGAAAAGCAACATTTGGAAATATAAAATCTTTTTGTTCTGACTCAACAATGCAGAACTCATCAATAGCAGAAAACACCAATAACAAAAGTTGTACCTAAAAACAATAGGGTGCCTAAGACTTTTGCACAGTGCTGTATATTGTCAGTCTAACAATTACTTGAGCTGTGTCCCAGACTGCATACTACAGTATTCCTTAGTGCACATTATGCAGTGTAGGGACACAGCTGAACACTCTCTGAGTGTGTATTGCGTCACAATTCACAGCTATGAGATGAATATATTATAAATTGTTCTTCTGCATTAACATTTTTTTCTCCAAGAGAGAAATTGAAATTCCAAAAATCTTACATCCTGTAGGTTTTAAAAATATATGTAGATAGAGGTGTAGCGATAAGATGGTGGAATAACAATTGTTTATAGCCATAATTAAATATTTCTTTGAAGTTGTCACCATGGTTACCTCAGTTTACCATATAGACGGTGTCATCCCAGTCATTTCTGACTACAAGGAAGTATTACAAAATCATTTTTCCCCAGTAAATATGGCTGTCATTCCAAACAGTGACTGCACAAAAAGAGGCTCTTTAGGATGAAAACCTAGACTAAAAAAGTTATATAAAGTAAATAAATAGTTATATAAAAAAAATATATATAAAACAAATCACCATTAGCTACAGTTAGTCACTCTTAGGATTTAAAAAAAAATCATGAGCTATAAATGAGTGTTTGCACATTTCAGTGCTTTGCAGCAGCAATTCAAACATATTAAACCTTCTTTAGTTCTGCAGTGACAACATCCCTCCCTGTTTTTACAAGCCAGGTTTAGTGAAAACAGGCTTCCATGTCTGTTTGGTTTTTGTTTTACACTTCCTGCCCACACCTACGCCTATGTATGTCTCTGTACAACAAGAACAAGCTTATAAACCTGCTTTTATATGATACCTTTAGTTTTTAAACCGGAAGATGTTATTTGGAGTCTACGGCTATGGCTATGTTTATATTTAGACTTAGTAACAATAATAGGTGTGCAGTAGTACATAATGTAGTATATGGTTTGGTAATCTTCCTCTGGATTAATATATGCAGAATTTGTCTTTTTATTTGCCCTTTATTACCATAGCTTTTTAATGGTGTGGGTTTTTTTTTTTTCTTAGTCTTCTGCGTTATTCATTTCTGTCGATTACGCAACCAAACTGTCAAAAGCATATGGTGCGTGGCGGCCATGTTTCTCAGTAACAGCTGAGTGGTGGGCGCAGTAAGTAGAGCTGATAAGAGGATCTAGCTGTTACACAAAGTAAAGCTGATAATGAACATAATAAAAGCGGCAGTCTTGGCTGAGATAATCTGCCCTATATTCTCAGCACAGAACCGCAAGTAATAAAGCAAATGCATGCAAGTCTGTAATTAATCTGGTTTTGATTAATATAGTGAGGTTGCAGCTGAGGTTGAAAATAAAGATAAGAAGCTGTACTTCACCAACTATAATCACATTAATAATAATAATAATAATAATAATAATAATAATAATAATAATAATAATAATAACAATAATAATGCTTCTCTGTCTGAAGATCTCCTGACGGTCTGTAAGGAGACAGAGTGCCAGGTTTTGGCCTTGGCCTCCCAAAAAAGTGGGGAAAGTTCCTTGTTTGACCACTGGGTGTCGCTATCACGTAAAACCGGATCTACAAGCTGATCTCTTCTCCCTACTCCCCACCTCCCTTCAGCATTTTAATACTGATCTAAGCCTTTTTTTAACCAAGCTTCTTGGTTTAAGGCAGCACCAAAGTGACTAAAGATATCATGTTAATGCTAGAGTTATTTTTACTACTGAGTAGCAGAGGGAAAGGTCTGCTTAATTACCATATTCAGTTACTATAATGAAAGAACGGGCTATATTTAGGGCATTTTAGAGAATCTGCAAATTCTCTATTAACTTGAATAGCTTTATTCAAGCATGTAACAGAATCCTTAAAATCTGGTTGCTGTAATTAAAAGGAAAATGTAATCGTGTCTGTCATGTAGTCCTACATTCACATTTACAGCAATACAGTGCTGTTTACAATTCAATAATCCTGATAATTACTTCTATACTGTCACTATTACAGATACCCCACGGCAAGTGACACCATATACTACATATGCTCCAACTGGCTCCTAATAAGAACAGTTTGGACAGCCTGTGTTAGACTAAGGCAAACATTTCTGGGTCATTGCCCTTGGTCAAGCTGCTCTGTCTGTGTCGGAGGAGTGCTGCAATAGGCAGATGTGCCTGTGTTTACCCGAACGCCAACGACACTGATAAACAGCCCAGATTGCATCTAGCTCAGGCATGTTGTTTTTGTTTTTCTTTAATCATATAGATTTGTACTGATGGCCAACAGATCTGCTATAAATATGTTTTCACATATAGTTTTATTTTGTTTGTTATGTTTCGTTTTGTTTTAAATGAACCATACCCAGTCCTTAAGTGAACCCAAAAGGAAACTTGGTGAAGATAACCTGTGCGTGTAGTATTTGCAATACAAATGACTCAAAAGAGACTCAGTTTTCTTTGTGGATTAGAGCTCAGAGCCCAGCTGTGTAATACTGAATAATGGATCATATGAATCAAAATTGGACATGATGCTATGATTTGATTGTGGATGAAAAATAGAGAGATAGCATCAGGAAAAAAAAAGAAAGCAACTGGGGAGAAGCATCAAACAACATAAGGCCTAGCCATGTTCCTGACTCTCATGGATGTGTTTGGCATA
Organism: Doras micropoeus; assembly: GCA_028566355.1. Classification (NCBI taxonomy): domain Eukaryota; kingdom Metazoa; phylum Chordata; class Actinopteri; order Siluriformes; family Doradidae; genus Doras; species Doras micropoeus. The sequence goes on from JAOUQY010000019.1 coordinate 8,316,427, forward strand.
GACAGTATACCTGCATACACTACATGTATGCATACAATGCATACATTGCAACAGTAATATGTTATTTCCCTCTCACTGACCTCTTCTTATTCTTCTTCTTATTATTATTACTGCATAATTACTTAATACATGCATAATTACTCTATAGGGTAATTGCTAGTGACTAATGCCTCTATTGCCTCTAGTCATGTTGCTACCTAACTGTATGCTTGATCCTTTGCCCATGTGCTGCTATTAAATAAGTTTTAACTTGATTTTTTTTTAAGTTGTGAGGGGAGAGAAAACTTGAGCCTTGTATGAACAGCATAAGTCTTTAGCCATAAAGTAAAACGTGAATTTGACTCAGACCACTTTGTTGACACAAGAGACAAACCAAGCAGGCTGCAAGATAAAGCACAAATATACCATACTAGGACTGTCTCTATAGGTGGTCTGAGCACGGTTCTCTTGTGGGCCGTTTGAGACGGGCTCGCTCATTTGCTGTGTTCACGTATGGGCAAAAATGCTGAGTCAGCATTTTAAGACCACTTGGAATGCTGAATCTGTGAAAAGTCTGAAAACGCCTTTATTCATCCTTGTTTTCAATGTACTTTTACACGAATCCTGTGGTGCTTTCTGTTTACAGATAAAATGACCTTGGTGAATAGAGGCTACAAGCACACTACTCCCAACATGTGCTAACTGCCCCTATTGAGATGCATACATCCAGGGTGTGAATCATCTTGGGCCACACACAGAATGTGTATTTGTGTGTCAGACATGATCAGTGGAAAGGCATCACTTTCCATCATCAGGAAGGGGGAGAGACAAACGCTCTACTCGGGCAGTTTAAATAGTTATGAATCCACAGCATAGGCAAAGGTAACTCCAAAATCCGCACGAACATTGTGACTAAAGTTTCATATGCTTTCCACTGGTGGTACTTCATACATTCATCTACATGTACATTCCCCTCTTCTTCTTTCATGTGGAGATCACTGGGCCCATGTTCATGGTCTCCCCTGCTGAGAATCTCAACGACAGGGAGGAACCTCTCTCTCTCTCTCTCTCTCTCTCTCTTTCTCCTGCAAAGATGCACAGTGATGAATGTATGGAAAGCCTTGTTGCATTACACCAAGTCTAGCGTGAGCTGTCGTCTGGAAAAACCATTATGTCTCACGATTACTGGCCTAGTCTAAACATTTAACGTGATGACCAGGATTAAAGACCTCCTGTGATCTCTCTACAGCCGGTGAGTGTTCTGTTGACATGGGAGAGCAAAAGGGAAGTGTTTCTTCTGCTCCTCCAAGTTCCTCATTCCTAAAATCTCACTTGTGCACTTACAAAGGGGCACTGTGTTTCAGCCCACAAACATAGCTTGTTGCGGATAAAGCTGACTGGCGCAGATGGGACCGGTTGTACTGGTTTGTGTGTAGAATCTTCTATCTCAGGACTATGACTTCCCTGTTAAAAAAAAAAAATGTAGCCTTCCCATCTGTCCACCTTGGCATGAGGTAGCCCTTTGTGTTTGCCTTCAGGGGGCTTCAAAACCGCCTAGTTATGGGGGTTATGAGAATTATTTTGTTATGTCAATTATCTTTTAAAGAAAAAAAAAAAAAGACTTAACCATAAAGATTAAGCATTAAACATTCCTGAAAAGGAAAAGGAGTGGAGTTGAACTAGTCCATAGCATGTTAGTGTATTGATCACTTTGGTATTGGGGCTGAAGAGCCGTTGGCTCGGCGGTGTGATACATCTGGGTACAATTACAGGAGAAAGAGAGGTGGAGACCGACGTGGTGGACAAGTCTGGGGGTGTCGCCCATACACACTCTCTTTCTCTCTCACACACACACACACACACACACGCACACACACAGGAGACTGAGAGAGAAAGAGTAACAGAGAAGCGGATACGTTACTTCTCTGACTGAACCGTTTGAATGGAAGCGATTTGAATTCGACTCCAACCGTCGGAGGATTTAAATTTGTGGGCTCGCGCTGAAGATGAGCGCACGTGCACACATCCGCCCCATAAGACCGCGTATCAACAGGACCGCCTTACATTTCATGTGAGTTTTTATTTACTTTTTTGCTTAAAAGAAACGTTTTTAGAGCAATGCAAAACTTTCGAAAGCGCGTAAAGCATCCTTTTACTGTACAGACAAGCACAGGGTCGGTCGTGTAGATGCTGTAGAGCACTGTACAGTATAGTACAGTTAAATAATTATCATGAGCTCTTCTTATAAACGGCTTTTTTCTGTTTAGTAACTGGATTTAGGATAACTTGCAGAGCTTGTGGTGTGCTTCGTGGTGTCTTAAATACATATGCGTTTTTATCTGCTGCGGTTTGTCTGCTTGTTTAAGCCGTTATGATAATGATTCCGGATTCACTATTTGCATAAAGTCAGAGATAAAGTGTATGTGTGTGTGTGTGTGTGGGTGTGTTCAGTCTGCTTTCACTTCTTCTTAGCTCTGTATGTATACACTTTCCCAAATTGAGCAGATGATGTGG
>JAOUQY010000019.1:8451086-8467894 GCA_028566355.1 Doras micropoeus
CTTAACCCTCAACTGCTCAGTTGTATAAATAAGATAAATGTAAGTCACTCTGGATAAGGATGTCTGCCAAATGCCATAAATGTAAATGTAAGTTAGAGGTTCTCTGACAGTTCCAGCATAGCAAACAGCACCCCGTGATGTACCACAACCACTTACTGATGCTGTCACAACCACTTACATTCCCCCATACCTAAATGATCACACTGGAGTGCAGCACAATGGAGATTACAGCTAACTGAGAACGTCATGTTCTGAGATTTATTGTTCTATTGTGTACAACTTTTAATTAAATTATTCTCCTAGGGATGATGGATTTTCTCTTGAAACCAAAAGATACAGTTTCCCTTCTCTCCAGAGTAAAGGCTGAGCTTTTTCTTCTTTGTTCTCTGCAATACGTCTAAATTTATGCTGTCATTTATGCCGTCTAATTTATGCTGCAAGATGAAAATTTGTGAGATCCAAGTTTACTACATGAGATTACGCTTACGGATCCTTTAACACTTGCATCACTGTATAACTATAGCCATTTGAAGTTCAGCTATTAACTTTATTGCTGAACTAAAAGCAGGATTTGTGCATTGTTAGATTACACAAAGATTTAAAGTTAGTTGTAGTAATAATGGATTAATAATGGATTAACAGATAAATATTTGGATTCCTGTTTAAAGCTAACCTAGTCCCACACGCCACTGATGGCAGATGCGCTATGCGCCTGTACACCAGGGGGCGCTGTGGCCCGGTTTATTACACAAACGCGTGAACGTGCAACTACAGAGTAAGAGCGAAACAAAGGACCGGTGTAGCGAAAATAAGTGACTCTGTGAATTGTTAAGGCGAGATTCTTGTGGCCTTAACCGCTCATGCAAAACATTCAAATGTGGCACAGGGAGATGATCGCTTCTCAATCCCAAACTTAATTAAACCCCATTTCATGTAGTGAGTTGGCGTCACTCGTGTTTTCCATTAACTATTTTGTGATGAAAGGGTATTATAGTTCATTTCCTTAACATATAAAAATATAATTAGTCTATTATTTATGCCTTTAACGTTGTCGTGTCATCTAACCAAAATGTAAAATAATACAAATTTTATTTAATCCACAGAAACCTCTTTTCAAACTCTGAGCTGTATGATATACTGTACGGAGTCAACTGTTGGTGAAAGAGTCGACTCGCATATATGAATCGTTTTCTACCACTTCTTGTATGCAATCTCTACAAACCAAATGGAGAACCATATGAACTGTACAAGGGCAGGCGATCAGCTATCGGGATAAAGCATTCGTATAAAGCAAACTTCGTTAGGTTTCAGGAAATTAATACAAAAAAATAGCCCACCCTGCCGAATGATCGACTCGTGAGCCGAACCAAATGATCCGACACAGGTGTCGACTCGTCTGAATCGCGTGTTCGAATACGGCGCATGCGCAAACGTGCGCGCATGCGTGTTTGGGTCAAAGTAAATTTTCACAACGTCAAGTATTCCCGTCGCACCGGATGTGTTAAACCGTACTTACGGTATACGGACGTGTCTCGGGTGCGAATTGTTGCTTTTATAGAGTAAGTGGTCTGTTTGTTTTCATATGAAAGTGAGAGTAATGATGAGTTATTACATGTCGGTGTGCAGGCCGTGGGTCAGGCAGGTCTACAGCCAGTGTTCAGTACTCAGGAATGTGTTACGGTGCCTAACAGGGTGTTCTAGTTGTGTGCTGTTGTGATATATTACCATAGCATAGCAGGAATCTGTGTGATTTTGGACGCAGCTTCAACCTGTACAGTAAGTTGTGCATTTATGTGTAAAAATGCTGTTTGTTTACGCGCAGATCGACGCCATGTCTGCGGATTTGGATCTCTCGCCGCCGGAGGTTCCCGAGCCCACATTTTTCGAGAGTGTGTTACGCTATGGCCTCTTTCTTGGAGCAATTTTCCAACTCGTCTGCATTTTAGCCATCATCATACCCACCTCCAAGAGCCACGAACAGGTAACACTTACAGACATACAGACGGGCTGCAACGCAACGCCACTGTCTGTGTCTGGATTGGGATTTAAACCGGAAGTGGGCGTGGCATACGGCGAACTCGTGTCAGTGAAAAGGAGCTAAAACACGCCCAGTCTTGTGGAAGAAATTCAATAAATTCATATTCTCAAGACCGTCGATTAGTTTTAGTAGTACAGGTGATTAATGATTGATTGACATTTAACTCTCAGGTAGATAAATGCACACATAATATATAATTACTCAAAAATTGATTTATTTGAATATTTAGAAAAAGGTGTGCGTTTAAACGCTACAACGGTGAAAACACACAAAAAAATATATATATATATTAAGAAAATATAGGAGTCTGTGGGAAATACAACTTGGCATGGTTTCAATTAAAGTAAAAGTAATTATGGTAATCTTTAAAATAAGCCGGTAAACTCTAGGTCTTTGGCTACTTCTTGAAACCACACCCCCTAATTATCATCCGCATGTAACCACACCCCCTAATTATCATATGGAAACCACACCCTTAATGATCACCCACCTGTAACCACACCCCCTAATTATCATGTGGAAACCACACCCTTAATGATCACCCCGCCTGTAACCACACCCTTAATGATCACCCTGCCTGTAACCACACCCCCTAATTATGTGGAAACCACACCCTTAATGATCACCCCGCATGTAACCACACCCTTAATTATCATATGGAAACCACACCCTTAATGATCACCCCGCCTGTAACCACACCCCCTAATGATCACCCTGCCTGTAACCACACCCTTAATTATCATACGGAAACCACACCCTTAATTATCATATGGGAAATGCAAAAAAAATGCTGTAAAGAATGCTATACATCAAAAAATACCTCAATCATAAATAATCATACATCAATAAATAAACTAATATAAATTAATATATAAATGTGGAAATGAATGAGTAATTGATATTGAGTAATTATATATTTCTCGCTCTTTTCCATGCATATTAAATACATCAATACCTGCTTTTATTTTTTTTTTTTTATTGATTGGTTTATTTGTCCTTTTTTATTTGATAGTCATTTATTTATACATTTTTTATATTTAATTATGCCAGAATTGGTCCTCCATAGTCTAAAGGCTGGTCAAAGACCAGTTTATACTTTTGCTTTGAATCTATGCTGTGGAAGTAAGTATAAATCTAGCTACAGGTTCTCTAAGCTGGCAAACTGGTGGCATAAACCAGAAGGATTTTTATTATTATTTTTTAATCCTACCATTATGCCCCTGCAAACACCATAAAATACCCTGAGAGAAATGCCAGTGCTGTCTGCATGTTCAGTGAATTCTGGCTCTGAGAGCTCTTCAGTCTCTTAACATTTAAGAAGTGTACTGTTTTTTTTTTTATCCCTGTTCAGAGGCTTATTATTTTTGTTTGTACCTGCACTATTTTTTTTTTTATGAATTTTGTTGGTCATATTTTCCAAAATCTGAACAAGCTAGTACCCTGATTTAACACATTGAATAGTGCATCTCCTGTTTATATCTTTGTAGAACACATTATCTGTTCAATCTGAATGATGTTTTGGTCTAGTTACCTATTAAAGCCTTTTTTTTGTCAAGTATTATTAATTCTTATTAATATTTAGTAAATCTAGGCTAGTCTGATGTTGCATTAAATTGGTGTCTGATTACAGGAAGAGACTTCAGAGCCAGCAGAGCCGAAATCCTCTGAGCCCAGCAGAAAACCCAAAGCACCTGCGCAGCAAATCCGGCAAAAACTAAAAAAGGAGAGCAAGAAGAAAAGATAAGACTGTGAATGAGAGTGTGAGCAAATATGAACTTTTCATTCTGTGGTATGACAGAACATGCAGCTAAAGGAACTTGAACTCAGAAACGTTCATGTTAGACATTAAAACGAAACACTAAACCCATACTGCAACTGCGTACAGTTTATTTACTGCCTTAGAGCTAGAGCAGTGATCATATTTACCATACACACTTCACTCATGCACTAGGTTACTGCCGTAAGGCAGGCAGGTGGTTAAAACTGTAATTTGTATTGACACATTTTAAATCATATTTTTGTAAGTTTGTTGTATCTCTATAATAAACTGGACTGTTTTGGACCATCCTGTTTACCCTCCTGTAGTCTGATCATTGCAGAAGTCCCCTGCGATCTCTGCCGTGAGGGGTCTGAGAGTTCTTTATTGTGTTACATTGTTGGAATTCTTGACTCAAAGCTTACGTTCTTGTGTTGTACTATGACATGAAAAATGGATGCTCCATCTAGCAGATTTATTGGACAGCCATGCACGTTTGAGCCACCGGTGCCAGAATCCGATTCGGACCCAGAGGACACCGACCTACCTGAGAATCAACCTCGTTCCTCTAAACCTGCAGCAGAATTCTTCATAAGGACGGTTTCAAAAATCCTGAACACAGAAACGATGAAAAACAGTTTAATAGTGTAACTCATAAAACATGTTTCAGTTCTATACAGTTCAGTCTATAATGTTTCAGCAATTATTTTCTTCTAACATGTATAATGTGTTTAGAACCAAATCTTTGAATGAATCTTTAAGAATATAAGGTCTGTTAGCTGCTTTGACTAGTCGATTGGAATGAATGGGTTTCAACCTCCAATAACCTCCAATAACACAAGTTTCTACTCCCCTCCCCTCCCCTCCTTGGGCATAATGTTATCATATTTGCATCTGGTTTTAATATTTGAACATTTGCTTTAACCTTCACACTATGAAAGAAGATTAAAAAGTTTAAATGAGCTTTACCAAAGTAAAAGATTGAGAGAGGTGTGTTCATAAACTGCCAGGAAGTCCTGCAAGAGGCACAGCAGATCTCCTCTGAAGATTCCTCTAAAGAGGACTCGGGTGGTAGACGATGCACACTGGAGTTATGGTAAGAGGGGGTGTTTATTTCCTCAAAATACACCCGTTATATATGGTATTTTATAATAAGTCCTAATGAAATCTTTTTTTTTTCTTTGAAAAGCTATCTCTATACAGTATATCTCCCAAATCACCTGAGGTCATGGGCAGAATTGCTCATGGTAAGGGCGATTACATACAATTAAAACATAATTAATACATTAATGAGCAGATTAGTATTTATACAATAGAGAATTTTATTTGTATTTAATATACAATCATAAATACATATAATCGTAAAACGGACACTCATCCTAAGCGAAATAACATCTGTGAAATAAGGTATCAGGGTAAATGTTTTAGCTCACTTGATATTTCATAGTTGTACTTTCTCTTGCAAGTTTGAAAGTCCATTAAAACTGATGAGACATATTCATATTCATTCATGAAAAAAACTAACTTGCTAACTAAAAGAGCATTCTGGAATAAAACCGGTGTTTAACATTAGTCATGGTTTGTAGTATTTTGTAGCATGGTATTGCACCTCAGTTTTGTCTCGCTGTCCCGTCGCCTTTCTGTCAAAACCCAGGATGCTTTACACAAACATATCATACAATCGACAGGAAATCTCATGGCAAGCACCTGCTCCTGACTGGTAGCTAGCATTAGTCAAATAGTGCTACTGTTCGTTTCATTTCAGTACTTGCAGAGTGCAGCATACCTGAGAACTAAAGGTGCTGTTTTCCACAATTGTCTAGAAAAGTTGTTAGCAGCTACAAGAATGGTTAACATGGCAGAGAAAAAAATACAGATATTCAAATACATACATATATATATATGTAGCAAGGACTTCGCCGAACTGAAAGATTGAAGAGTTACTGGAATATCCACCATGTATAATTCTGAAAACTGCAATTCATCTTAGATTCCAGACAAGTTATCAGTTCTGTCAGCTTCAAGACAAATGAAAAATGTAACTGAGGTAAAACAGCTAGCTAACATTACTGTATCTACCTACATGTAACTAACTTATTAACTTTAGCTTCTGCCTTGCTATAATTAGGGCCAGGGCTATTTGTTAAATGTACTTGCTGTGAATCTTATACTCTAGTCATTGACACAATTTGCTTCATGCCTTCCTGCTAATCACGTTTTTCTCTATGACGGCTCTTGTTTAAGCTAGCACTCCATCTCGTATATGTACATCTGCATGTCTTTATGCAGCAATAAATAAGAAGGAAACTCATCTGACGAACTTCTGTTCAACAAGTCATTCAGGTTTTGCTTTTCTAACTGAGGTTAGACACTTAGTCCTCTAGCAGAAGCCTTTATTCACTGGCTAACCTCTGCCTTAGCTACGGCAGCCGGTGGCATTCCCCAAATAATCCCCAAAATTTTGTAGATGCTAACCTGCATATGGGTCCCAAGACAAATTTTTGTTAGTAATACTTCAAATGTAAAGGTAATATGTTTTTCATGAGGCCTTACTAGTTATGTGATGATCAGGATTACGCAATCAGCAGTCATTATTAACAATGGGGATTAACAGTTATCACCATCCCTTTAAAAACACTCTGATGTGATGTAAAGAATCTGTGCAGGCAGGAAGGCTGATGAGATGTCCAGGAGTCACGGCCGTCGCTTGGAAAAAGATCACCGTCACTGGTCGCTGGGATGAACCGTCAGATCTTTTCTGATCACTTCATTCACTGAGGAAAGATGAGAGGAAAACAGTATATGTGGATGTCTAGAAATATTCAGCACGATGCAATTCCACATGGATCACACTGTTGCTTAGAAGTAATGAAACTTCTAGCTTGACTGTGATGCACAGGCTTTACAACTCCTTCAGCAGGGAGCAGCACTGAGTCACACACACGTTTATCACCCTGCAACCGTGTGAGGCTTTGCTCGGCTTTGTTTTCTGTTGCTGAACAAAGACATTAGTGGGCTAAAATTGGAAACTTTTCTACCTCTTCAGTCTAAAATTAGATCAAGGCTGGCGGTAACAGGTACCACTGGGCCTTAAATAAACTCAAAGTGCTGGCGCTGCCACTTCCCCTCCCACGACAGCCAGTAAGGACTGTGGGACTGTCTTACACAAAATGCTAAATATAACACTACTAATGCTGGTTAATAGCTTTTCACCTAAGCTTTTCAAAAGAAGCAAAAGAACTTGCCATATTAATTTGCCATGTCGATACATCTAAACAGGGTGGCAATGTGACAGCGGACCATGGTAAACCATTAGCTACAAAAACAAAGAAATAATGACTTTATTCACCAGGGGTTTGCTGAATTTTCCCCCATGTAAAATCAATAAGCCTCTCGTGCCTGCTCTGATCATTACACTGACAGAACTAGCTTAAACAGCGACTATTTAAAGCAGTGACCTACATGGTGCAGGCTGTGAAGGGGGCCACATTTTACACTCTGATAGACATTAAGCTGTAGGATGTACTACAGAAAGTAATATCAGTAAACAAGGCATCAACTGCTGCGTCAATATTACCATGTGAATAAGCTTTCATCATCCTGTATGGGTTACGGCAGGTTTTTAAAAATATAATATAAACATTTTTGTCAGTACCTAATAAAACCATTAGCCTGTCCATTAACCAGTCCATTAGCCTCACTACCAAATTAACCGTTACACTTTGAGACCTATAGTAACATTCTGGGACTTAATTTCATAACATTTAATTACAAAGATTGAATTCTAACTTCTGAAGTTTATTCCTGCCTTTACACTACACCCACCATAATAACAAGGGTCAAACTAACCAAATTAACCTCCTCACCGTCATCCAGATATGCTTGATCCAGATTCTCCTGCTTAACTCTTACAGGACTGCCAGTTGTCTGACGCTCCACAGGCTGCCGCTGGTTGTAGCTCTGCACTGGAGTGGTTGCTCTCTGCCCAAAGCTTCTCTGATTGGCCACATCCACACCTGGGAACACAGCGGCCTGGAAGCTGTGCCCAGCTATAATGTGCTGGTAACTGCTGGGTTTGAGATGAGAGCCTGGATTTGGCCCTATGACAGGTGCCTGGCCTGAGCAGATAGGTGGCACCCCAGATGCAGAGTGATCCAGGGGAGGCTGGTAGTGGCCAGGGCTGCTGCTGAGGGTTTCCACCTGGCTCTGGTAGAGGGCTGAAGGCTGATGGAGCTGGTACTCCGAGACTGGAGGGTACAGGGTAGGGCTGCTGGTCCTCTGGGAAACCTGGCATGGCATAGCACAGCAGCTGGTAGGCAGCTGGGAAGCATGATGACATGACTGTGGAGAGACACTTAAGACTTGGGAGACGCTGCAGCCGAGCTGCCCATACTGATACTCATCCACCGGCTCTGCTTTTATCGGTGGGACTGGAAGAAATGCAATAAAATAACAGAGTTTTATCATTAGGTTGGTAATAAAAGCTTCAAAAAGAAGAGAAGTGATGGTTAGTGATATTTATTGAGCACCATTTAATGGCTACAGGGGTATTGTTAATTTATGTGGGCATAAGCACAAGCAAACATTCTCATCCAGTTGCTAATCAGTTAATCAGTATAGTCTTGTACGTAAACCATTTGCTTTCCACATATACGTGAATACCCACAAAAGTGCATGACAATACAGAAAACACAAGTGTTGTGTCAGCAAAGTGGTTATTTCTGCCACTAGAATCTGATTGGATATTATCAGTAAAATGGCACTCTATAGAGTCACAGTACACAGGTAATGCATTTTTCCTATCCCCCCCACCATTTTTTTTAAGAATTACAGCAAATACAGTTACAGCATTTGGCAGAAACCCTGATCCAAAGCAATTCCATCAGGATGTACTGCAAACATGTCCTAACAGTGTCATTTAAGATGATTTTTACAAATACAGTAAATTGAATTCATTCCAAGAATGTACCAACCTAATCCATCATAACTGCAATAATCCTTGTTTTCTCCAAACATAGCAAACATAGTTTTTTTTTTTTTTTACGGAAATGAATAATGAATAGCTTTTTTTGCTATTGTGTTGAGTTTTGAGGACACTGGGTCACAGAGAGAAGCAGTCACCTGATAGAGGCATATAGGTGAAGTGTTGTGGCTGACTGCGCTTCCTCTTCCCGTTCAGCACGTAGAAGTTGACTTTGGCTGGGTGGTAGATGCCGGGGTCTCGATATGGAGGAATTTCCACATACAGCATGCTCTGTGAAGGGCACAACATCCATTCAGCTTCACGAAGCCAGCAATACTGCCCAAAAACAGGCTATATATTATTCAATCACACAACACACAATGCCTAAATACGTACTGCTTGACTTTTGTCTCTGTTGACTGTAGCTTCTGTTTCCCATACCTCCAATCCATCTATAGGAAGAAATAATCAAGACTTTACAAAATGCTTTGTAATTTAGAGCAGCAGCAAGTTTTCTATACATGACTCACTAATCTGAACGATTTATTGTCATTTTTCCATTGCTTCTTCTCCAGAACTCAGCACATCACTTTTCTTGAATTTCTTTCATACCAAGAAACATGTTCAATGGTTGATTTTTTTTTTTTTTTGTTCAGCACCACAACAAATTCGACTCCCACTGCATCCTTTCCATGACTCTGGTGCACAGGCGAGTAAGCAGTGAGTTCCTTTCAAGTTCAGTGTGTGAAGCACGCCCTCCCCTCACACCTCTGTTGGGCTGCCTACGCACTCTGAGTAGAGGAAAGGAAAGAGAAGACTCTGCTTGTAGATGGTATCGCTGCAAAGCTTAACCACATCCGCTAGCTCCACACTGCGCACCTCAATGGAAAATAGCTCTACGTTTAGCTCTACGAAGCTAAAAATCTTCATGGTGTGTTGTGCAGCGTGTCAGTAAGTTTCTTTATAGTGTCTCACACTGTCTTTGTGGTTTGAAATAACAGCGGGCATGCTGTTCTGTAATGTGGCGTACGTTCCTGTTATTTATAATATTTACCAAAAGAGTACATAATCACTTTTTTATATTATTATCAAAATTAGTAGTAGCTCAGAATTCAAGAGAAAGTAACTGGATATATAAGTATAATCTAAGTCTAAACTTACTATTAAAGAAAAGCCCAGGACTATTTTGGAAATGTTCAGTGCAAGAGGATTCAGACAACTTGTTTGATCAATAACCCAAATTAAAAATGTTATGTTTGTAAGATCTACAGGCATGGATTGAATTACAGCGTGTGGGAAGTGAACTGTCTCAATAAACACTGACAAGCTGACTTGTGGTGTGCATGTGCATGCTGCTGCTTTGCAAGCTTGTTATCTATTTCCCGTTCTTACTCTGGTGCACCAGAACTGTGCTGACCGGACCAGACTACAGTATACAATGCAAACTCACAGACTGGCTCCTCATATGCAAACCAAGTCAATGCACCTCAGAAAAACAAATCACATGCTAATGTTACCTGCCAGCAGAGTACAGTGCCCTGGAGGCTGAAATATTTAAACGACGCCGCTGTGACTAATGACTTATGAGTAATGAGGATTTGTCTTGTTAACCAAAATGGGGACCTTGGGTTTTCTCTGTGAACAGCACCCTGGACTCCGAGGTGAAGTTTTGACCGGTTAAGATCATCTGCAGTCCGCCCAGAACTGAGCAGTGGTCCAAATCCTGCCTCTCCACAGCTGGAACTTCATGTGCAGATCTCTGAGCTATAATGATTACAAAAAAAAAACACTTATAACCATAACAGCCAGACTATCATCTTCTTAATCATTATGATCTGTCTGGATCTAGATGAATCACTTAATTTTTATCTAATGTGAAACAATATGAAAGGGGTTTTTTTTCCCAACATGCACTGGTTCAGGTTCCAAAATAAATAGTTTTTAAAATCATATTCTCATTTTCATATTAAGGACCATTAAAAGAACACTTTACAATCCAGCAGGTGTGATTTGTTATTGCTATTTCTTTCTGTACACTGTATCAAATTGTAATAATGGAAAATTAACTACTGAATCAAGTGCAAGGGAGAAATAAAATCTAATAAAGTACACAATAAGTGAAACAGAACCCAGTTGAAGAACTGCATTTAATACCTGGATACATTAATGAATCTATAGCTTTTCTGTTACAGGCTACTGAAATAACAGCATTTGTACCATCTACATGTTGTTGCGTTTGTTGGCTTTCCACTTATTTAAAAGTGCAGCTCATAATGTGTAAATGGGTTTCAGGACCTGTAATAAGCATATAATTATAATGATAATAGTGAGATAGAGTAGTTTCTTTATTTTTCGGGCTACAACTGTTCAGGCAACTCAGTGGTCAGGGTTGTTCAGAGGGGAAAAAATAAAGCTGTCAGTGTTTGCAGTGCTTTTTCAATTCCGCTCTCAGGCAGCAGAGGTCTCTAAAATTACAGACGGCTTCTTCAAGGTACGTTAGTCAAAAGGGAAGTCATGGTTTAAGCACTTACAGCACTCGATGGCATGTGAGGACGCTTGGAGAGAAAGCCACTGGCCTCCAGGCTGAGGCACGTGGACGCGGAAGACCAGCCGCACACGTGTGTTCTTCCGGCCCACGTCTGTCTCGCCTTTCCGCAGCTCAATATCAGCGTTCTTCAGCTTCAGGATCCCAGCACAGTCCACACTGAGAGTGAAACACAGGTTACTCAAGCATATACACTATAGTGAGCGATAAAGTTTCTGTAACAGGATTAGAAACTAGAATTTAGAAACTAAATTCGAACATTTATTTTTTTAAACCAGCCAGTTTCCTTACACTGCCCGCATGTTGTCTTTGGGTTCCAGCGGCAGCTCCAGAACCTTGGTTCCATTCACCATTCTCTCGTTGCTGCTGGTGGTGACGGTTTTGCCAGTGATGCGATGGACCTGGTAAAAGGCATGCGGCCTCACGGCTCTCTCGTCAGCTGTTCCAATGAAGACCTGCAGTGCCAGAGCTTCTCGTCCGCTGTACCCATACAGCTGCACCCACAAACGTTTGGGTAAATGTTAAACTTTGGAGTTCAGATAATCAATTGGTTTATTATAAAGCAGCTTTCAATTAATGAGTCAAATAATAAGCGTACAAATCAATGTATGAAATGTTATATAATATAATATAATATAATATAATATAATTTTTTTAAATTGTAAAATTTTTACAATTTAAAAAACTATTTATTATATTTTTCATTTATTGCTTGCTTTTTATATTGTTTTTTGTAAATTTCACTGATTGATACAGAAGCTGTCACTGGTCAAGGCTGGCTGAGACTAGATAATAATAATAATAATAATAATAATAATAATAATAATAATAATAATAATAACGTCTAGCTTGTCTCAGCCAGCTGTCGTGCACAAAGCTGTACTTGCGGTATTAATTTCCTTATTGTTTGGTCACAACGTCTTTTCGGATGACTGTTCCTATCTGCTGTTCGATCTTGCAAATAGTTACCGAAGTGTGTTTTTGAAACCATTAGGAAATAGTCAGTTTGAGTTTGAAGAACGCGGATCAATAACTAAAACTCGTATTTCCTATAATCTCTTTGAATTCGTACTTAAGTATTCATTTCTGAGCCTCACATTTCCTTCTATTCCATTAATAAAGAAAAATGTCAATGCTGGGTGTTTACTTTACAGTCAGGCTTAATATGAAGTCTCTGTGATACTGATCAGAAGAAAATAAAATTGTTGTAGTAAATAACGGTGCCTGATAAGACATCCCTCTCCTTCTGGCTTCACGAGAGTACTCACAGAGCGCTCACAAAGTGAAAAGAAGGGAACGCATGTAACGCAACTCTTCTCTGTAATAGCAGAGAGACAAAGTTAAGCGTGGAGGTATTTCACAACGTTCCTGTTCATGAGGAACGCCTTGTAGTGTAGCCTGCAACCTTTCAATTCACTTATAAAATAGAGTTCAAATATATAATTATGACGTCTACATGTACTGATTCTAATGCTAGAAAAGACAGCAATGTTCTCTTCCATACTGTATATCCACAGCTACTAATCTTTGAATTACTTAGATACTTAGATATGCTTCTTGTGACATACCTGATGTGCCCCATGCATACTCTCTGATTACATATTCGACACGCCCGGGTTAGTGCTAGCTCTTCTAAACCCATTCTTCTCTGAGCAGCACAGATATTTTCATACTTTGCTGTTTTGGTTTGATAATGGTAATGATAATACGATTCTGTACCTTCAGCTAGCTTTTACCGAGGACCGCCACTGTAACAATATTTGGAATATTTGGAATTACATACAAGCTACTGTAATTGCTAAATCCAGTTTATTGAACAAATTACACTGTGAATAAAGTGACGGTGAACTGAGGGACGGTTGTAAGGGACAGGAAACAGAGTACGCTCTGTTATAGTACAGGAAAAAATACAGCTTCATTTCCATAAATGCGATCATCAACAGAAAGATAACACTCTCCCTTTCTTTGCTGTCTAGCTAGCACATTGCATCGTCTCACAAATCTTACTTCTGACTCTCTCGTGCCTCAGTCTCACACTTTTAATTTTAAAGTCTTTCACTCCCACTCTACACCCTCATATGTACACCTACATATACAGGTCAGACTCGCTCGCATCCATCACATGTGCGCTCTCTGTACCTGAACCACAGGATGTCCTCCTGACACGGCTTTAACAGCTCCTCTGCTGCCTTCGGTCTCATAGTGGGCTCTGTGGTGCTGTCTGGGCTGAACCTCTATTCTCAGCTCATACTGCTCCGTGCTGCTGGGAAGCGTCCACTCCAGAGCAGGCAGGGACGCCAACGACATGCTAAGAACCAACACACAGAAACGGTCATGTTTGTGCATCTCTGAGATTGTGTTATAGTAACGGGAATCAGAGCAGAAACATTCTGTGGGTTTGGAGTTTTCTACATGTTTAATGATCATGCTCATTACATATGGGATTCAAGTTTCAGTTTTCTGGATCTTTTTTACCTGATCAAAACAAAATATTCTTTTAATCGTTACTGGTCTAACACATGCTGGTAATTTGTTAATTTACCTGCACATGGCTGTGGCCATCTGATTGGGCCAACCAATGGATGGCAAGACATATATTGGTTCCATTACAGGTTCCCTTTTCACTTCAGGGAACACAGCATGCTCTGATTGGCTGTAGACCAAGAACTCCTGGGTGGGCCTTCCAATCTTTGTGGGCACTGGTTTAGCTATGTGCCTGTTGAGGCTGTCTACAAATTCATCAAGATTCGCTGTTGGTCTACAAGGCTCGACCAGTTCGTCTCGCGCTGCATGAGGAGATGGGCTTCGGGAGCGTGGGACAACCAGGGAAGGGTTCTGGTATTGCTCGTAAGTGCGTTTTCCCTGAGGAGAAGTGGAGCGCGAACCTGGCCGTGAGGAGGAGGAAGATGAAGGCCTGCAGTTCAGGAACGTCTCCTCTGTGATGCTGGTGCGTGGGGATGTCGTCGGAGAAGTGCGAGGAGAGCCGGAGGCGTGGATGGCCTGGAGCCTCGGGCACAAATCAGCCACAGTCATTGCAGCTAAACCTCCACCTCCTGAAGCACTGGGAGAAACACAGGGTGAAGGCTGGGGTGAATACACCTCTGAGTGCCAGCTGGAGGAAGTGCTGCTTGCCGGGCTCAGGTTCTCCCTGTAGACCAGGTTCTGATACGCAGGCACAGCTAGACGCCGACTGATATCCACAGGAGCTGTTTGGACATGCTCACGCTGCTGGTGGTGTAGCTCCGGGCAGGTGATCTCAATACGAGGGCTAGCCTGGGATGACAGCGAGTGACTGAGAAGTTCTCGCAGATCAGGGTGATGACAGGCGAGGAGGTCCTCAGACGGTGGAGGATTATAGGAAGGATGATGGAGGGGCACATCGCTGTATGAAGCATGGGTCTGCTCGGTGTTGGACAAGGCCGGATTAGCATCGAGGTGTGACAGAGCATCGAGCTCATCTGCGGAGGAAAAGGAGCAACATGGACATGAAACTGGTTAATGTTGCAGTACAGAGAGAAAGAAATGGAGAACAATCCATCTGTGATGAGGTTAAGAAGAAACTTTGATCGCGCCATTTTGGAAACTGAGCACATGCTCTGTTCAGATTTATGGCAATGAAAACTATATCCTCCAGTAATTAAGACATAATTCTGGACATTTTCAAACCAGTTTATTATTGTTGTTGTGACTTTATTGTTAAATTCTAAATTCAGCAATATTTGCACAATATAAACATTAAATATTTTTTTTAAATAGGGGTAATAGAGTATCTTAATAATTCTGATATAGCCTAATAGAGTAAATAATAATATAATAAAATTAAGTTATAACAGATTACAGTGTTAGCCTGTATAACACAAACACAAACACAAACACAGCGTACAGCAAAACCAGCTGCCAAACCCCCTGATGCACTGTCTGTTTTTAACAAACCGGTCAATAGTAAAAGAAACCAGTTTACTGACCTTGGTCATCGTGTTGAATGTCATTTCCAGTTTGGCCGTAAAGAAATAAAGGAAAGGGAAAGTCCAGTTCGTCCGGGCCGCTTACAGCTACGAGCCCCGCAGCACTGTTTTCACAGTTACTACTCATTGGGGAAAAGTTTTCGTCCTTTCTTTTTTTTTTTTTAACCAGCTAAACTAGAAGAAACGCTCCTCTAGCGGGAATAAAGGCAATGCAGAAAAAGGTTCTGCACAGGTTATAGAAATATGAATAGTATGAAATATGAATAGGACGCAGCTGAAGTGACTAACAGACGGAGATGCCTCGGTGACGCGCTGGAGCGACTGAGAGCGCGCAAAGAGCGCGAGCTGTTCAAAGAGCCCGACGGTTTCCTGTTTTAAAAGAAACTCCTCCGAAAAGCTGTGAAGTGTTTCTCAGCTACCCACATGCACCACCATGCCCCTGCCTGCTGCTCTCTCATATACAATATATACATTTATAGTTAACCAGTCAGCCGAATCTGAGGCGTTTACTTCCACAAAATCAATTTTTGAATGATTCTTGTCAAGTTCTCAGAACCAAAACAGAAGCAGTGTATTAGTAAGAGCGATACTTATACAGTGTAATAAACTACAGGAGACACAGGATGTAGCCATAAGATGGCGACATTGTATTGTACCTTGGTGGGGATTTTTTTCTCCCCGACCAAAACACACTGATGAATAGAAGTGTGTTGAATTGAACAGGTGTGAATGACTCATTCAGTTTTGTGTTTTCAGGATGACCGCTGCCATTTTCATCTGCTCCTTCAAACGGTCTTCCTGCACTTAGGCTTTCCCTGAGTGCAGGCTTGTGCTTTAACCCTTACTACAGTCTGCTGTGAACTCATTCATACCTGTGCTGTAGACGACAAACTGTCAAAAATAGTCACATCAACTTCCCTGCTCTAATGTGTGTGGCTTCATGTCATTTTTACCCCTTTGGTATAATTTATACACCCTGTTTGTCATTTAGGGGTTGGTATTTGTTTAGCCCTGGCGTTGTAACAAACAAGCTCTATGCTAGCTTTTGAATTTTGATGTAGGGCTTTACAACAGGCTTAAATTAAAATGAGGTATAAAATATGACATGTTTGAATTCCACATATTTGCTGTAGGTGTTACACATTTTCGTATGTATACTAACAAAAAAATGCTGACACCTGGTTGCATTAGCCTATTGTTTTTTGTGGTATTGTAATCATAACCATAGACTGTATATATACACTCTGTGATCGTACCTAAATTACTTACTTCTAACAGTGACACACAGAAATATATGTGGTTTACTGTAAACTATCTGGTTACTGATATACAGTACTGTGCAACAGTCCTGCTGGAGTTTTTAAACACTGTGTTCACTTACTGCGCACTCAC
Organism: Doras micropoeus; assembly: GCA_028566355.1. Lineage (NCBI taxonomy): Eukaryota > Metazoa > Chordata > Actinopteri > Siluriformes > Doradidae > Doras > Doras micropoeus. Next base: position 8,467,746 of record JAOUQY010000019.1, read on the forward strand.
CATACACAGACACATCCACCATATTGCTCCAGCCTGTAGATGTAAAGTCAGAGACAGTAGCTCATCTGTTTGTGTTAGTCATCCTCTAATCCTTCATCAGTGCTCACAGGATGCTGCCTATAGGATGCTGGTGACTGGACATTTTTGGT
>JAOUQY010000019.1:8842057-8859120 GCA_028566355.1 Doras micropoeus
TATGTTTCTTAAGTTATGTTCAGTTTGTGGCCTTTAGAATAAGAGCATAGCTTTTATTGTGTATAGTACAGTGAACATATATAGTATAATACAGTGAAATTCATATCTTTGCATATCTCAGCATGTTTGATAGCTGGTGTCAGAACACAGGATCATGTTATGACACTGCGATCCAAAGCAGAAAATGTTTTTCTCAGGGGTCCATCACTGGCCTTGTGGCTGAAGCAGGGCTTGAAGACATGACCTTCTGATTAGTAGCCCAAAGCATTAACCACTGAGCCACCGCTGCTGTATTTATTTTGCGTTTTGACATATAAGATATAGATCTATGTAACTGTATTCTTTTTGAAAAAAATATTTTTTTTAGTTTTAGACACTAATGAGACATTATTTACATTTCAGCAGGAGAGGCATGATGGCAACAGTAATGGAAATTCTCGGTTACCGCATCATCCAGTGGTTAGTCAGCCCCTCTACAGTCCGGCACCTTCTCTGTCACACCCAGCCGGCTCTGACTTTCAACCGCCATACTTTCCTCCTCCATACCAACCACTACCTTACACCCAGCCAAATGACTCTTACTCTCACCTCAGTGACCCGTTCAACATCAACTCTATCCACCAGTCCCCGAATTCTAATCAGCAGCAGCTGTGGCCCGGCCGTCAAAACCAAGACGGGATTGGACCGCATGCCCGGAGCGGACTCGCCACTCAGATTCTGGGTTTAGAAGGCGGATCATCCAGTGTTCGGAGAGATGGCTTTAGACGGCCAGAGTTGCTACCTCCACATGTCCACGGACTTGAGTCAGCAATGGGCGAGAACATGGCACTGCACGAAATGGGGCAAGGACTTGAAGACGTCCAAGTGAGTGTTCTTTGGCCAAGTGTTCAGATTCTTTCAAATACAGCAATTATCCATACAGCAACATACTCTTTGAGTGGAATGAAATTATTTAACCAGACATACACACCTATAATATGAGACAGAGAATATTCTGATACATGTAAGATGACTTAATTATTTTTGTCTATTGTTTTAGCATGTGGATGATCACAGTATTGTAACTGCTGACCAGACAGTCATCAAAAAAGGTTGGTTTGGTTTTCTTTCCTTGCGGAATGGATTTTCAACTGTTTGTTCCACTCAGGTATAAAAAGAGGAACAAGGTCACATGATATCATATTATGGCTCTCGGTTGCTTATTTTCAGTGGAGTTTTTACAATTAATAATATAGTTTTATTTAAAAAATAAATAGCATTTGTTAATAACAGGAGATGCAGGGATGCACGTAATGCATGTATGGCACAAGTTACTGCACCCAGCCCAGATGCATTGCACAATGAAACTGCGAATGGGGGAGTTGAGGAAGCTCTGGTTTAAACTTCACCACTAATCCTCTTGGCCATGTGCTCCATTTAACTAATCTGGGTTTGATCCTGGCTGCATTGTAGTTCTCGTTCAGGCTGAATGGAAAGTCAGCAGGAGGAATCTTCACAAAATGGCACACAGATTGACAAGTTGCGGAATGCTCTGCTGGCTCCGAGAGGAGAGGCCTAGGCCATCTTTGTTGTCTAAGCTTAATTCTTTTTGCTTTTTGAATTGGCGTTGAGTGCTGTCAGAGTTTAGCGCCTCAGTAAACTCACGCGAAAGGAGAAAACGTGAAACAACAGCACTTGGGGTGGGGCACCTTTGAGACAAACAGAGTCTTCTCAGTCATTTGTTGTGACAGGAAATATTTTTAAGTCAGCGTACGGAGACATTTTTGAAGGTCTTTTGGTAAACGCGTTAATGTAAATATTTCCCATTGTGTTTGCTAAAATATGAGCTAAAAGTTCATCTAAACCTTTGTAATACGTCCTATAGACGACCTGATATATCCAGCTAGTAAAAGTTGTAGTTAAAGTTTTATCTACATGAAGTTAAAACATCAAAAGTCAAAATGTTGTTTTGCCTAAATAATGATGAAACAATTAAAGAAATGTATCACAAAGTGTCCTGAAATGGAGGAACATGAAAATGATGAGTTCTCAACTAGTCATTTATGTATGATTAACTCTGGATATGAATACTTTGTAGAACCGGTTGGCACTTTTTTATTAAAAACAAGCAAAGCAAACAAAGCCAACATGAATCTGCCTGTTACATGGGATTGTATTTTACGGATGGAAAAGGAAGCATTACTGAAATCTTTGGGAAAATGTTTGGCATTGCTATTTTATACAATGTGTGTTTTTGTCATGTATCTGCTCCATGGGAAGTTCTCACCACAAGTATATTTGACAGATATGGCCTGCGTTATAGTCAGTCAGTAATTATGAGTTTCTTTGAACTCTGGGGCATCTTGACAAATGCGCATTTGCACCAGGACTTTTAAAGACTTGATTACAGTATGGATAACTTTGGCACAGTGTGGGCTTCTGTGGTTTACGTAAGTCACAGTTTTGGTTTTATTATCCAAATGACTTCTTCTACCATCTGGGTCAGTGATGAACAAAAATATAATATAAAGACATACCGTGGCCTTAACCATCACAGACATTATTCGAGTAAATGACAGGCTATAGTCGTTTTAAATTAGCCAATCAAATCAAAGCAGGCCTGATTTCTTTGACAGAAATTGAAGGGCTCCTCAGTCCGACGATGCAGTGGTAAACTATAGAAAACTGAAGATAGGTTGAATAAGTTCAATTTCCAGATGAGGCATATTTTGTCCAAGGCTACAGTTTTGTGTAATACAAGAATACTTATTCTAATTATGTGATGCCCAGCACTTGTGGAAAAAAATAATGTGATGATGGAAGGTCATTTTGAGGTGCTTGATGAGACAGCAGTTAAACATCAGCTAAACATCTAGCTATGCACTGACACAGAGCTCGCTCAGTTAAGTGGTGCCTTATCGATATTAGTAGTAAACATTAATGGTTAAAAAAAAGGATGATTTAAAAAAAAATAATATTCCAATCCTAACTTTTATGTGAATTTGTTTTGCTTCATATTTTATATTAATTTATTTTGCTTCATATTATTACAGTCATTTTACTGCATTTCACAGCCCTGAAAAGGAATGCTGACATTTATGTTTTCTTCAAACATACATATCACATACCCCTACCAATATTCAGTATCTGGTTATGCCCTTGTAATACACAGTATACATTATGGTTTGCTGAGTATTCCTTACAGTTATGGTTAATAAGTGGAAATGTAGTTACAAAAATGTTTGGTAAAAAAAAATGAGGAAGATGAGCCTGTTTGTGTGTAAACTTACAGTCACATCAAAAGTGTTTAACAGCAGTTCGTCAGCAAGGATTATGTCTGGTTCTCATTAGAAATGCTGACTTGCAAAACAGCAGTGCCACATACATAAAAAATAGCAAAAAAATATAATAAAGAGAGGAAAACATTCAAATAATTAAGAAAGAAAAATTTCATAATGCGCTGAATCAGGTTGTGACTTTGTAATGCCAATTTAATTCTATAAAGAACACAGTTTAACTATTTTATTTTTTTTTATTATTATTATTTTTTGCCTGGTCATTTCCGTAGTGTTAGATGTATCCAATTCCCTCCCACTGCCTGATTCCAGTCACTATGGGAGAGTGAAGGTTAACATACGTCCTTAAGGAATGGCCTGGTCTTTTATGTGAGCTCGCAATGTCCAGTAGTGCTGAACTGTGACTCAGTCACATATGGCAGTTGGGATTCAAACGTGGGTCTTTACAACAAAACATGACCCTCTTCCGCCATTAATCCAGTCCGTAGTCACATGATACTCTCGGAAAAACGTATTGTGTCATAATTTATTTCATAATTTATGAAAACAACAACATACTGTCAGCATATAATAATTTTGCAGACCCGTAATTTACACTGAATAGAACGCAGAATTTCACACAGAGCCATTGCATTAAGTACATTGTTTTCTGTTGCATATTTGATTATTGATACCATATGGTTTATGTGCCTAAAAATATCCCGTGATGCAAATATCCATTTTGTTCTAAATGACCAGCCATCTGTGAGTCTTGTCTCTTGTTTTTTAGATGTTTGTTTTGTTTTGTTTAGCCAGTGAGGCCAATGGCATGAGTAATGCTACTTTCCTGGTATAGCATTAACAGTACTTTTTTAGTACTAGCTCTTGTTAAGAGGTAAAGAAAGTAAGAGCAGGACTATGGAATTAATAGCTTATGGTAAGCACTAATTTGTGACTAATGTGGTATTTACTTCTTGCGTCTCTTTGTGTAGCTGCTTGCTTAGTTGTGGTGGTTGCTGTGTAGGATGATGCATGTCTGTTTCTCGTTAAAAAGTTTTGAGTGATCATTTCCTAAAATCTTCAAAGGCCACACTGTCTTCACATAGAACCTCACTTCTTAATGACACTGAGTATATATCATTATAAGATTTTCTGACGACCAAAGTGGGGTGTAATTTTTTTCCCCTCAAACTGCTTCTTGTTTGCAGACAATGGATTAGTTTCAGGTGATCAGGTGCATGTAAACATGTGTAGTAATGATTAACATGCAACATTGTAGTGATCCCCGGCTAGGTTATATCTTTGTAAAAGCACTAAAGGCTGTTTTGCGCAGCTGGACTTTTCAATTTAAATGTCAGCAAATCTAACATGTGGAGGAACGATCCCGAGCTCCTGAAGTGATTTAGTGACTAGTAACGAAACGGTTGAATAATGGATGGCCTTATGACAGTCTAACAAATATTACATTGTAACACAAAAATAATAATTCCATTGCAAATTTAAACTGAATGGCAAGATGATTATCTTTGTTTAACTTTGCTCATGTCCCTTGTGTTACTCACGAACATTACCCATTTGTCCTGCACAGGTCCAGTGACTCATCCTAAGGGCAACCCGATAGGTGTTCCCTTCCAGAGGGAGTCCCTGCTGGGTGTGGTGTCCAATCCCACAGAAGTGTTCTGTTCTGTCCCTGGCCGTCTCTCTCTGCTCAGCTCCACCTCTAAGTACAAAGTGACTGTAGCTGAGGTTCAGAGGCGCCTGTCCCCGCCCGAGTGTCTCAACGCCTCCCTGCTTGGCGGAGTACTACGCAGGTAAAGCATGCTTATACACAGTCAACAGTCAAATAAATCTAAACCGAAGTGCTGAAATGCTGTTTTTGACACTGACGCTTTTTTGTGTGACACATATGAAATGTATAAAGTCTACCCGTACAATGTGTTGTGTGAGCTGGGCTTAAAACAGCATACATATATAACATAATGGCTGTCATTGGATATATTACTATTAGTTCTATGAACAGTGGATCATCTTAATGATAAGTTTTAACTTGCAGTATGTGAAATGAAGATCAGAGATATCCAAGATTATTAGACACTAACTGTCAATCACTTGGACACACCTGCTCACAGAAGGCTGTTCTTCCTTTTTGCTGTTTTCTACTATATAGAACAATAAGGAAACACTAGAAAATATATCTATAGAATTATATAGTAAGTAAGAAGTGTTTGATCAAGGCATTTGACAATTCTTAAAAGGGTTCCTAGTGAAGCTGGGCAGAGATGGGGTGTCACAGATACTTCCTGTGTGTCTTATGCGTCTTCACCTAACCGTAGCTGAGCGGAAATATTTTAGTTCTTTCTTTATTATTTTAAACAAAAGCTAAGGTTTTAGCATTTCTGTTTCTGGGTACTCACAAAGTTAAAATTATCTTGTATTACCACCATCATAAGAATATTTGGTTTGGTCCTTACACAGAGTTAAAAACACACGCTGGCACACACACACACTCAGAGATATTATTAAGTAGGTCATAAAGAGATCGGAAGAGGGGGAGTTGGCAGAAGCAGGGTGCTCACTCCTCCCCAATGATGAGTCTTTCTCTCTTACTCTTACTCACCAGTGCAGAGGAAAACGCCAAGCCTCCAAGTCTAGTCATGCAGAAACCTGAAGCAACTCAATTAAGTGGGGAATGTGTGTGTGTGTGTGTGTGTGTGTGTGCGTGTGTGCTGTTGGGGGGAGGGGGGATATGTTTTTATATCTCGGTGGAGACCAAATATCCCAACAAGGATAGGAATATCTGATAATTTTGACCTTGTGGGGACTTTTGACTACGCCCCATGAGGAAAGTGGTTTTTCTTTCTTTCTTTCTTTCTTTCTTTCTTTCTTTCTTTCTTTCTTTCTTTTTTTAACAAAAACAAACACACAAAAAAGAGCCCAAAAGATACCTTCATGTAAAGTGTGTATGTGTGTGTATGTGTGGACCATGTTTTTTTATATCAGATAGGAATATATGTTTTTTTTTCACCTTGTGGGGACCTTTTGTGGTCCCCATAAAGCAAGTGGGGTTTTGATGTAGTTTTTAACAAAAATAAAAAATAAAAGCACCAAAAAAATTGCCTTTTCATTACTGAAGTTATGTTTAGGGTTAGGGTTGGCATTAATTAGCTCCATTAATAATAACGCCATTGGAAAGTCCTCACAAGTATAGCAAACGTGTCACAGTCAGTCACATGTTCAGTAAGCTACTGAAAATTGTCAGTTGGAAATTGTTTGTCTAAAATTACCATCGTGTTAATTTGGTTAATTTTTTTCCTCACACAGGGCTAAATCAAAGAATGGTGGGAGATCGCTGCGAGAGAAGTTGGATAAGATTGGGCTTAACTTGCCAGCAGGTCGCAGGAAGGCGGCTAACGTCACTCTGCTAACTGCGCTTGTAGAAGGTATTTGGAGAATCCTTTAGTAGCCTCTGAAAAGTGGTCTCATTTTAGAACTACAGCATCTTGTTAATCAGTGACTGATAATATTTTCACCCATGATGCCTCAAACAGTGCACCAGTAAACATAATAATAAATAACTAATAACTAAAACGCCTAGTCAGTTTGTAAAATTATTTTAGCTTGGATTTTATTTTTATTTTTTTATTACTAGACTTTAAGTATGGTGAAAGAGTTCACACCACCTGAAAGGATGTTCCCATTGACATTTTAAGGTTAGCAAGCAGCTGCCTAAAACCTGAAGAGCAAGAAATGACTCATAAAACCCAGGCCTATAAATTCCAAAGGATCTTCTACATCGGAGCTATTTATCATGCTAGACAATGACAAGTGGTGGCATGGCAACCTCAAGCATACTCTTCTGTCATAAATTGCTAGCCTGGTATTTTTTTTCCCCCTGTTCCACACTACAAATTAAACTTAAGGGCATGCGCTAACAAAGGCTTTAATTTCATGATACTTTATATCCAGAATTACCTTTTGTGAAAGAATATTCAAGCCCTGAGTCATGTGTTAATACATGGATCATGTGTATTATTGCCTTCAGCTATATGGAATCTTTTTCTTTGCTGTATTGTTGTTATTCTCAGTGCTAACAGGAACAGTAACATGACCGGAAGGCTGTTATTTAGAGACCTTCTATACTGAATTGGGGCTTGTTATCATGTGTTTGCTAGCCAAGAGGGGAAGCTGACCTTAAAGATGGAGACTGTCTGTGTGTTATTGTTAGACTTATGTGTAACTGTGTGTAGTCTATCAATAAGAGCCTCTGTTGGGTGTCTGAGATTGTTTACTGCCTTTAGCTACATCAGACCCATTAAAACACATGCAGTGTGACCACTCCCCCCATCTTTGTGCTGTAATTTGATTTATTAGTGGAACTCTTGGGTTAATATGTTTGAAAATGTTGGTTCAAAGAGTCATGTGGATCTGACTCACCTGTGATTAATGTCTGCAGGTGAGGCTGTACACCTGGCTCGAGACTTTGGTTATGTCTGTGAGACAGAATTTCCAGCAAAGGCGGTGGCTGAATATCTGGGAAGACCCCATGTTGAACGCAATGAGATCAACTCGCGCAAGAACATGCTTCTAGCTGCCAAGTGAGTTTCAGGCATTAACGCCATTTGTCACAGTGCAAACAAACTGCCATTCTCTTTTATACCGAAACCTGTCCTATTAAATTTCACTGTATGGTAATTTGAAAAGGGGATGGATTCTTAGCTTTGTAATGGGGTTGTGTTTGGAGCTATGTTTGAAAGCCCTGTGTGAGAGAGTTTGGAGAACTTTTTAAGACTAAAAGTTGGATCCAGGGGTTTGTGAAGCATAGCAAAGGGATCTGTAATTTTTTTTGTTAGAGTGGCAGAAATTATATCTCACCATTATTACCAAGTTATTTAACTATACACTGGAATTGAATGGGTTTAATCCAAAACTCCATTGTTAGCAAACAAGTTGGGTATAAATGTTCATCTGAACCTTATCACTATTGTAATAAAAGACTGAATGGGTTAATGATTTTTTCCTAGTTAGCAGTGGCAATGGCAACAAAATACTTCAGAACCCTTGCTTTTAAGGCTTCCTCTAAACCGTCTAACAAAATAATCCAGTTATGTGTTTCATTCTAAAATGGCCATTATATTTTATCCTCATATACTGTATGTTAATAGACTTATAGTGTTTATTCAGTTTAATACAATATTTAATCTAATACAGTATTTATGGTAATTACTATTTATTATATTAGTATTTATTATATTATCGGGAGACCTTGGTGGCCATTCAACTGGCCCACGACGGTGTATCCATATAGGTGTATAGATATAGATGGCCCATATAGGTGTATCCATATAGATGACCCTCCCTGTATTACCATAAATACTGTATTAAATTAAATATCCATATAGATGGCCCAATTAGGTGTATCCATATAGATGGCCCACCCTATAGACACACTACATACCTGGGGGCCTTTCTGAGTGCAGTTAGCAGGTGTGTGTGTGTGTGTGTGTGTGCACAGGTGTGACTGCACCTTGGACTTAATGTTCTTATGACTAGTGCCTAAAGTCAAAATTTTTTTTGGTTTACAAAGCTGTGTCACTTTTTAACACTGCTGTTGTACTACCTCACTTTTATATTTGTTGTAATAATATAAGAGGCTTTACGTTTTGTACATAAAACATCCCTGCCATTTTTTCACAAAGGCAAATCTGCAAGGAGTTTACAGACCTCCTGACCCAGGATCGCAGTCCACTGGGCAACTCACGGCCGGTTCCCATCCTGGACCCGGGCATCCAAGGCTGCCTGACCCACTTCAGCCTCATCACACACGGCTTTGGCTCACCAGCCATTTGCGCTGCCATGACCTCGCTGCAGAACTACCTCAATGAGGCTCTGAAGCAGGTGGACAAAATGTACCTTAATGCAGCCGGAGACTCCTCACAAGGCTCCTCAGATGGAAGCAGCAAAGCTATGGACAAGATGGACAAGCACAGGAAGTGAAATGTCCAGGTTGTGCTGGAGCATTTTTTGAGGACCACAGAGCGGCCGGTGCCTTGTCACCTTCTTGTCGGTCTAGTTGTTAATGGCTCTGTGCCCCTTCCTTCATATTCTGCTCTTCCAGAACACAGAGGTTCTCCTCTTTGCTATTTCGAGTAGCTGGCACAGATTATTATAATTTCTCCACCAACATCTCGCCCAAAAATATGGGGGAGGTTTTTTTTTTTTTAACCAGATACCATTTCAAGAGTTTATATGTGGATTTTAGCTTTTGGTTTTTTTCATGAAGAGGAAGCCCCAGACTTTTAATGTCATCGTCTTTGGTGCTGACCCATTATACAACATGCAGAGGACATGTGATCCACTTTGAGAGAATAAGTAGCTTTCTTTTGCTTGACTTCATTTGGATGCAGTGTTATTGTACTTCTGTCTATGGAAGTATTGTTAGCACGAATGAGTGTTATGTATGTCTCTGTTGTCTTCATCACTAAGTATAGAAATGTCCCTAAAGGCACTGATTTGTCAAGTGACAATTTGGGCTAAATACAAAATGTTCTTTCAGGGGTGATATTTTTTTTAAAGTCTTAAGATCACAATGATCAGCAACATTAGTAACCTGCTGGTACACTGCTAATCTGTTTGATATTTTCATTCACATCCAACAGTTTTCTGAAGATCAGTGTCAGACAGACAAATGCATTTGTGTTTTGTGTTATACATGTTTCTGTAAATACAGTATGTCTTTTTTTATACCTTTAGATTAAATGGACTAGAAAATTTGCTTCTACTTATCTTGCCCTAAATGTAAATATTTTCTAATTTATGTTGTAATTTAATGGGGTTTGTAAATACTGGTACAATTCTGGTGTATGGTTTGCTCTCGAAAAGATGTCTTAATCTTTCTATAAATAGGTTAGTTTTTTAGCATATAGTCTTTAGGCCTTGGGGATTGTTTTCTTTTCATATATGTGTAAAAGCCTTTTAAAGCTATAGGATAAAGCAGAATAAAAAGAAAACACTGTTTATAGTTACACTTGTTAAGTCTTCTCATTTATGTGGTTGGCTCATTGGTACATTGTAATACACATGCACACACACCCAGTGAAGCCAGTGAAGCGTTAAGATAAAAGCAAATTCGAGTGTAAATAACAGCAATAAGAGAAAAAGTAGTACTCATTAAATGTTAAATGTCATATCTAAACCAGAAGAAATACTAAATAGCAAATGATAGAATTTCCCAAATTTCAACAAATGCTAGACACATGCCTTGCATGAATTGCCCCAAAGTTTGTATATTCATTGCCTGTAAACACAGTTCCTTATTTTTCTCTCACCTTTCTGTTCTGTAAATGGGTGTGACAGAAAACCTGATGAGTATGAGAGATAAGATCCAACCTGTTTTTTTTTATTATAGTAATCCATGCTGAGTCCTTCCGGGTACTGTACAACAGGAGAATTAGCTGTTTAGCAACGCTTGCCAGAAAGCGATATGAAAATATTTGCTCATCATTACACATAGACAATTTTGGCTTTTTGGAAGGCAGCTTGCATGATGTAGAAATGGACGTCAGGTTGTGAAATTGCCCAAGAAAGGTGGCATTCTGGGATATCATTAATGCAATGCTCATAAAACAACATTGTTTACGATTCTGTTATACACCTTTACAAATCTACTATTATTACAGCTTAATTATGATTATCATGGATGTTAATCGTGCTTTCTTACATCTTCCTCTTTTCACACCATGGGTGTGGGTGTGTGTGTGAGAGAGATTCGTGTGAGTGACAAGTGTGAGCTTCTCCCTCAGAACCTGATGGACCGGCCATGTGGCTTTTGCTGCAATGCTATGGCGGCCTGTAACCGCCTTTGCTTGATTCTTTTCCTGCACAAGACTGAAAGATGAGCCATGCTAACTTTCAGAGGACTAGCTTTGATGACTGACTGCCCATGCTTGTGCCATTCATTTCCTCTTTTACCTGAGAGGTGTTGACCGATGTGTTTTGAAACACAAGCATGCACATACTGATCTTCAGTCTCCTTACTTGTGTTCACTAAATTCAGGCATGATGGTGCTCTCATGTTTTATCTCTGTCTATTAAAGTATCTACTGCAGCATTTAGCTGTTCATCATGAAAAGCTTAATACAGATCGCTACATATTTTTTTTTGGTTTTTTTAATGTTTTTTTCGTGTGCAGACACTTAGCATTGTACTGTGAAGCCTGCTCTCAGAGTACATGGATCTAGACTGAAAAATAGCTCGAGCTTCTGAAATGATTATATTACGTTAGCTCAGATTTGTTTTTGTTTTTTACATTTCTGTCATTGAGTAGAGCAGAAGTACAAAGGCAACAAAATGCAGTTTGTACTTACTAGATACCTAATAAGCAATGTACATTTTTATGGATGCTTATAACTGACTGTCAGAAGGAGAATGTATCTCTTCAGATGTTTATTTGCCATGGCTACAACCCAAACAGTGAAAATTTAGTATCATGGAATCTCATGGAAGTCTTTCAATGTCATCTCCTTTCATTAATGATTCATTTGATTAATTATGAATTGGGTTAAAGATAAGCCTCTTATTAAAGAGAATGAATATACTGGATGTGTATTATGCAAAGTTTTTAGATCAGACTGGGTTTTACCTCCTACAGCCTCAGGACTTTGCTTGCACACTTGATGAAGTTGATGCTAGACTAAAATTGTACTACACCCTATTCCCACTATCTGTACTTAACTACTGCACAGTTACTTTCTGTCTAGTTATGGTGAGCTTGTGTCCACTGTAGCATTAGATTCCTCTTCATGGTTGATAGTAGTGGAACCTGATGTGTTCTACTGCTGTTGTAGCCCATCTGTCTCAAAGTTTGACATGTTGTACATTCTGAGATGCTTTTCTCCTCACACAGTTACCATTTGCCATTCTTTTCTTTCATCAAGATGGTGTTTCTGAATGCAAAGCTGCTGCTCAATGGATTTTTTAATGGATTGTTTCTGAAATAATCATGCCGGCACCAACAAATATGTCATGTTCAAAGTAACTGAGATCACATTTTCCACATTCTGATGTTTGATTTGAATATCAAATGAAAGCCATTGATGCTGTATCTGCATGATTTTATGCATTGTGCTACTGCTCTTAAGCCTGCAGTCTTATGATGTGCAAAGTCAGCTGTCATGCCTTGTTTGTCTTGGTCTTAATTACACTTAATATTACCATTGTTTCTTGGTAGCAGTGTAGGCTGTTGTGTTTGATTGTACTTGACTTGACTGGACAAAAGGTATTAGCTGAGTAGGTAGGTTCAGACTGGCTGTAGACAGGGTACTTCTGGCATGCATGGAAGGTGTTGTATGATCATTTGACTTTACAATAAATCAAACTAATTTCCACAAAGCTTGGCAAGATACAAAAACAAAACAAAACAAAATATATGTTTTTTCCTGTGTAAAGGTTTTTGCCACACCTGTGGATAGAGGCATGTAGTGTTGAGCCCTTCACAGCCTGGTTTACATTAGGAGTCATTTGCAGTAACACTAATAGGAACAGAAACTCCAAACCGCTGTAACCACTCTGAAATTCCTTCAGATTAAACAGGCTTTATCATATGTCCATCAGCACATACAAGCTTACAGTGTTTGTACAGTTTAAAGTCAAGCCAGAACTCATGCCATGCTCTGACATGCATATACTACAAAGCATCACTATACCTGGCTGGAGACAAGGGGGCAGGGGTGGTTTGTTGTTGAGCTGCTTTCTGGCCAACAAAACAGTGGGGGGCCTGGCAGGGGGTGGTTTGTGGGTACAAGGAATCTGAATAACGAGAGCATAAAAACAAGCATGGGGTGGGGTGAACATGGCCTTGTAGAAAACGTGGAAGGAATTAATCTAAATTGCAGACAGTTGAGTGTGATTGTGCCCGTGTCGGTTGGTTTGTATCTGGGAAGGAGAAGGAAAGAGATGCGGAGTGGGTGCTGGGAAAGATGGGGCATGATATTATGAAGCAACTCCTTGTTTTGTCCCTTTTTGTGTCATTCTGTGGGAATGTGGTGGCCTGTCTCTGTCTCTCTCTCTTTCTCTCTCGGGATAGCCCCCCCCCCAAGCTTCCTTCACTTGCAAAATCCTGCCAATTAGGCTGACGAAGCCACACAAGCCACGCTGACACGTCTCCCCTCCATGGAAGACAGCAGATGTCTGTTTCTTAGGGAATGGTTCCACCAATCCAATAAGATTGACACAGAGATGAATCTGTTACTCTACTAAAGGAAGACATCCCTGATAATCCCATATAATAAGGATTTTCCACACCAGAGTACTGCCTGCACTTTGCTACTGCATAAGGAAGCAAATTTCAAAATGGTGGACGCAACAGACTTAATTAAAAGCATCTGCCTTTGGTAAAGAGTGTGCATGTAGTCAATGTGTCCAACTAAATGACTTCTTCAAAGAATGCAGTGTAGGTTCACTCTTGCAAAATCGTTAAATAAAACCTTTTAGACATTTAAACTGCTGCAAAATCTATTACTGAATGCGTCAACTAAACCTATATCCATGATTGATTGATTGATTGATTGATTGATTAAGAAGTTCCCACAGGTTGTAATGAAAAAGATGTGAGAGGGAGAAGTTTTTATTTTTATGCAGTTGCAAGCAATCTGTCAGATATGACGCTCTCCTGTACACATTTCTAGTTGAGACCAGTTATGAACTTGAGTGATATAGCTGAGCTTTAGGATCTATCAGAGCCAAAATTCACACACCATATCAATATTGCTGGCACTTCTACCTCTGAATATTTTTGCAGTGTTTTCCAGTGTTTCTGGGGTTCATATTTTAAAAAATGCCCAGTTTAGGCCACAAAACTTTGAAATATAAATCCTGATGCAGAAATTTGGCCCACTTAACCAATACAGATATGGATAAAGGCATTGTGCTATATACCCAGCATCTATGTACCACCTGTCAGAGTTCCTTTCCCATCCCAGTCAATGGATTATGGAAGGGCTGTCAACAAAATGAACCAGACCATTTTTCTCAGCCAGCTTACCTTGTATGTTTTCATCACCCATCCTTTTTGTGGTTTTTGCATTGTTGACTGTCATTCCGGAAAGTGACGCAGCAAACAAAATAAACAAAGCAGGAAGAAGAAGGGGTTCAGTGTATCTATATCCCCTGGAGCAAATGATGAGGCAAGAGCTGGGATAAAGTTTCTTTTGAAGAGCTGGCCATTCCAGCTACTACATTTAATTAAAGCCTGATGTTCCTTAGAAACACACCTTTTTATATTATCATCATAGATGCATACGAACATTTTTCAGTCATTCATTATCTAAGCTGCTGGAATAGGCTCCGGCACCTCCCTATGCTCATTGGCCAGAAGGCAGGGAAACACCCTGGACAGGTCACCAGTCCATTGCAGGATAGGTACACAGACAAACACATTCACACACACCTAGGGACCTATTTAGTATCTTCAGTTCACCTGACTGTATGTCAGGTATTAATACATGAGACACCAGTTTAGATTTTTTTGCTTATTCTCAACTGTGGCAGTTCAGGAGAACCAGCCTTTCACCTATTTTTGACATTTGCGAGTATATATAGTAGATCTTGAAACAACATATTTCCTGAACTGCAACTGGTGTGTTACAACCCCTGGCAAAAATTATGGAATTACACCTCTTGGAGGATGTTCTTTTAATTGTTTAATTTTGTAGAAAAAAATAAATCACAGAGACATGCCACAAAATTCCAACCTTCTGGAATGAAGAAACAATAAAAAAAAGAAAGAAAAATAATTGTTGTAGTCAGTCGCAATTGCTTTTATTAGATAATGTATGGGATCATGGGAATAACACTGGTCCATTAGTATTCTGTTGCACCACCTCTGGCTTTTATAACAGCTTGAATTCTCTTAGGCATGGACTTAAAACTAATGACAAACAGTATCCTTCATCAATCCATCTGTCTCTTATTGCTGTTGCCAGATCAACTTTGCAGGTTATAGCCTTGTCATTGACCATTTTCTTCAATTTCCACCAGAGATTTTCAACTGGATTGAGATCCAGACTATTTGCAGGGCATACCATTGACATTATATGTCTTTCTTAGGAAAGTTTTCACGTCCTTTGCCCTATGGCAAGATGCATTATCATCTTGAAAAATGAAGTCATCACCAAACATATAAGAATAAGAAAAGTGTCCAAACTTTCAATGTTGTCTTTTTCATTTATTGAAGATGTAATGACAGCCATCTCCCCTGTGCCTTTACCTGACAAGCAGGCCCATATCATCACTGACTCTGGAAGTCATCTTCATAAATTTCATTCGACCGGCACCAAACAAAAGCTTTCGTTTGTCTCTTCTGTATGTAAATCCCATTTCTTTTAGGCCATTTCTTATAGTTCGGTCACACAGTATGCTTCCCTTTTACAACCTTCCCACTTTGTTTGTACTTGGTCCAGATTTTAGACACAGCTGACTGGGAACAACCAATATCTTTTGCAACATTTCATGATGATTTACCTTCTTGAAGAAGTTTTATAATCCTCTCCTTTGTTTCAACTGACATCTCTTGTGTTGGAGCCATGATTGATGTCAAGCCGTGCTCCAAGGTGTGAGCACTCTTTTTTTAACTGAAGACTAATTAGAAGATTTAACCTGATGCAGGTGTTTTCTTTAGAACTGCAAATTACAGAGTTAATATTCCATAATATTTTCCTCAGAATTGAGCGATTCCATATTTTTTTCCCTCTATGTGATCTAAAAAAAGCAATTGTGACTGACTACAACAATTATATTTCTTTCTTTTTTATTGTCTCTGTGATATATTCTTTTTTCTACAAAATTAAACAATTTAAAGAACATCCTCTAAGAGTGGAGATTCTATAATTTTGCCAGTGGTTGTTTTTGTACATATCTTAACCACAAGTAAAACTTTTTAAAATCCTGGTTACCTCCAGAAATGTGCAAAGCTGCAAAGCCCCATGAATTTTTGTTAAATAAACCTGCTTTGTTGAGTTCCTGAACCTGTCTCCCAACCTTTAATTTTGTTACAATCCCATTCAGATTTCACTGAACAACAACAAACTGTCAAAAAGCAGCTGATATTAATGAGTTGTTGTTGAGTTCAGTTGTTGCTGAAAATTAAAGAATTATAAGTTGCAGTGGGAAATGTATTAGTACTTTGATTATCAACATCATCCAACTCAATCTTTGTCTGATCAATTCAGATAAAAGTCACTCACATGATCTAAACATGATTCTTATCATTCACTAGACTGAGCTGTGAGCTTGGTTCTATTGACTAAATTTAAAATGTCATTTAAACATCTTAAAACTTTGCCTGCTGTCATCTATCTAGGGTATGCAAGTGCTCTTCTCTGTTTGGATGATGTAATAGTGCAGGTGCATAACAGACATTCTGACATTTGACTGAAGTCAAAATGTATAACAACTGCTATGACGCTTGCAAAGTTTAAGAATCTTCACTTCACATGACATAGAGAACACATTTTATTGCAAAACCTGTTATAAAATTAGAACCAGCTAAGATTTTATTAAGATCATTCAGTGTGACAAGTACCAGACCTTTGAAATCACAGTCTATAACTGACTTTAACCAACATGATCTTTGCAGGCAAGGTTATAAACAAGCCTAAACAAAACATTTGCACATAATTTTTTCAAGGTGCATGTACAGTACCAGTCAAAGGTTTGGACACAAACTCATTCAATATTTTTTTTTCTACATTGTAAATGAATACTGAAGTCATCCAGACTATGAAGGAACACATAAGGAATCATGTAGTAAACTTA
>JAOUQY010000019.1:8888198-8901146 GCA_028566355.1 Doras micropoeus
TGTCTCTCTCTAAAACTCTCTCTTTCTATCTGTCTTTCTCCAGGTTAACTGAGCTTGGCAGGAGGCGTGTGTGCTATGCCACACTAGGATGGCTGACCCTTAAGGTACATACATGTCTTTGTGAACAGCACATTCTCATTCCATGTCTCTCCCTCTCTCACCAGTTTTCTGAGGTTTGTGTTAACAGTAGGATGTGACACTCTTCAAGGTGCCAAATGTGACTACAACTGACACCTGTCACCAGCATTTAGGATGAATTGCTGCTTCTTGGCAGTGCAGCCACCCCCAGCATCGCTCCATACATGGCAGGGTCAGAGGGGGCAGAGAGGGGTTCCTGAGATGCCAGTTTTAGTACTCCCTCTAACAGCTGTATTAGAGTGGCCTGAGGTGGGAATGTCTGCTTTCAAACACAGTACTCCAAGACCTTCAAATGCAATGTGCACAATGTGCATTCACAGCCCATGGCTAAAAAAATAAAGGAGAAAAGATAGGGAGTGAGAGATAGTGACTTGTAGAAAAAAATCTCAGATGATTATGAATATTGCTAAATTGTTAAATACTGTTAAATATATTGCTAAATACAATATTAAAAACGCTCTTGGTCTGGCAAAGAAAAATGTTTTCTAAATGTCATGTAATAGTTTGTGTGACTGTATATATTTCTAGCAAACTTTATTATTAACAGGTTAATGTAAAAAGTCAATATGCCACAGTACTTTCACCATACATGCAATCACAGCTAATAGACTTCTGTGGCTTGTACAGCAGTAAGAGAAGGCTTTAGAAAGAGAGAGAGAGAAAGAGAGAGAGAGAGAGAGAGAGAGAGAGAGAGAGAGAGAGAGAGAGAGAGAGAGAGAGAGAGACAGAGAGAGAGAGAGAAAGAGAGAGAGACTTGTTTGGTTCAGGAATCATTTAACAACTTCCTCTGGAAATTGAAAAAGGAAATAGTTTGGGGATGGATTGCAGCAGGGGGGTGTGCAGAGCCCATATGAATACCAGATGAAACGGACATGCAGCTGACAGAGAGAGAGAGAAAGAGAGAGAGAGAGAGAGAGAGAGAGAGAGAGAGAGAGAGAGAGAGACAGACAGAAAGAGAGAGAGACAGAAAGAGAGAGAGAGACCTTTAGGGGGTAAGTGGTCAGGAACAGAAAGCGAGACAGGGATGGAGGAAAGGGTGTTTATGAGGTAATTTACCAAACTCATGTTTTCAACATTTCCCCTTGACTTCATTTTTTTCTTTGTTCTTGACTAAATACTTCCATTCCTGGGAGAGACACAGTGGTAAAGTGTGAAATTCTCTCTCTCTCTCTCTCTCTCTCTCTCTCTCTCTCTCTTTCTCTCTCTCTCTCTCTCTCTCTCTCTTTCTCATTCATTCTGACACAAACCAGCTGGCATATTTGTTTTCTTAGCTACTGCCCAAATTATCCATCATCCATTTTATTAATATCATTGTCAAATTCATTCACAGATGCTTTATATATACCACTGTATTGCCATGGGTGCACAAGAACAAATCAGAAAAACAGGTCCTAAAGGTGGCCAAATATAAATGTCATTAAACAACTTCCAGTTTTCCTTCATTCCCACGGATAGCAATCCTAAATAACACTGTTATTTCCTGCAGATTGGACTAAGAGATAAAGAGCAGAAAAGAGGAGCAAGCTGAAGGCTGCACTCTACATCCACATCAGATGAGAACTGCTTTATCATTGAAAGGAGGGCTGACTTAAATCATTTAATTACATGCTGCTACGTTTTGCTCATGTGGTTGAGCCCTGTTTCCGATGTGCGTGACTGGCCATTATTGACAATGACAGTGACAGTGTTTACTGTGCCCCATCAGAGGATAAGAAGGTGGAATCAATTTAAAATATAAAAACAAAGATCTATAAATGTTATGTAAAACAGAAAAGAAGATTTGAACTGGACCTTCTATGTGAGTCACAAACACAACATAAATCTGTTACTAGAAGTGGAACAATATAGCAAATTTAGTACTTAAAAATTCAATATGGCAGTTTTTGGTATATCATAGTGTCTGCTTACTACATCATATTTTATTAATAAAAAAAGCACATAAGACTGTAGCAGTAGTTCAAGAATGAAATGTATTCAGTTAGGAAACTGATCGATATTTTTTTCAACTTTGTCAGTCTTAGTTTTCAGGTGATTGTTTATCCTATATTTGTATTCATTATAAAATGTACTTCTTGGAGTATATCTGTAGAACTATTAATAAATAAAGATTTTATGTAAAAATATTTTCTTTATCGGTTTAGTGGAATGTTAATGGTATAAATATTTTAGTTTTCCCTGTCACTGTATACTATTGTACTGCACACAGGATGATGTAACAGGCCTGTGCTTATACTTTCATTTGACCTGAAACAGTTTGTGTTACTGTATGACATGAGATCAGGTGCACACTCCTGAAGAAAGGGATAATTATGACATCTCATGAAAGCATTTTAGTTCAACCTGATCACTGACTTTAGAATGAGACACGAGTGATCTTTTCTTGGCTTTGAAATCAGTCTCTATAGTCCTGAGTCTGGCTCCGCTGTGGACCATGGGGTGCCGTAACACAAAGCCAGGAGCTCAGCAGTGTTCCTAATGCTAAACAAACTAATCACTAAATATCCTAAAAGGGCTGACTCTCGCACAAAAAAGGAGGACCATGGGGAAGAAAAGAGAAGAGGGCTTTATGGACTTCAGAGAGATCAGGAGTGGTTAATTCACCTGATCATTTTAAAAGCAGCTCTTCACTGGGCTTTATTGGGACATTAAGATGTTAATGCTGAAGGGTCAAAAAGCCTTTAATCATTTTTATTCGACAAATTTAACAATAATAGTGTCAATTCAAATAGTAACATTTACTGGAGGTAGATGCATAAATAAAAAGAAAATACACATTAAAAATTAATTCTTGTTTATTAAAGCAGTAGTGATGATAATGCATTATTATATCACTGCACCAACAAAAATATTAATCATTAAGAGATGGCAACAATTAGCAGTTGGCTAAGATTATCACAAAATGTTACCATTGTTTTAAATGTATGGTGCCACAAGTTTACACAAATTTCTCATGCAACATAGTTTGAGATGATCTAGTCTAATAAATAAAAAAAAAGGATAGCATTTATTATTTCA
The DNA here is from genome assembly GCA_028566355.1 of Doras micropoeus. Taxonomy (NCBI): domain Eukaryota; kingdom Metazoa; phylum Chordata; class Actinopteri; order Siluriformes; family Doradidae; genus Doras; species Doras micropoeus. The sequence goes on from JAOUQY010000019.1 coordinate 8,891,352, forward strand.
GAAATTTTGAAGGCTGTTTTTGGTTGTGGAACCTTTGAATTCTGCAGTTTATTTTATGTGTATAGAAAATGTGGCTTGATGTGCTTGATGATACATCTCTTCAGAACTGCATATTTGCTAATAACTTGTGACTGTGCAGGGCATTTCCAATAAATAACGTATGAATCAAGGCTGGTCTTCTCTGGAATTGTGTATATGGATATATGTATTCATTACAAAGAACACACAGAAATTTAGTGACTGAATATGCTACATGACTCACACATGCACCGTATCTGCTTTGCATGCAAATTTGAAAAGAAAAGGGAGGGGACACAACAGTAGCAAAGCCACAAACAGGTAGAGGCGTGAGAGTGTTTGAGATGAGTTTACCAATAGATCAAACGCTCTCAGCATAAAGAACCTGTCAGAAAAATGTCACACACTGTCTTGGTTACTGTCAATTAACAGAAGGTCACCTAGAACACACACACACACACACACACACATACACACACACACACACACACACACACACTCACACACACACACTTCAAATGTATACAGCATACACATGCACACTGGTGGAAAATATAAGAATATAAAAAAGCAAGAAAGAGAGGTTAATAGTGCTTCATTTGTGAAACATTATATTGGACTGTGTAGGTTTGCAGGTTTGTTGGTATTTTATTTATTTATTTATTTATTTATTTGTTAATTTTTCTATATGATCATTATGTGAATGCTCACCCATTAACATGTAGCCAACTAAACCATGTAGGAATATTTAAAGATACCAAACATATGATCAAAAAACACTAATTGTCTTTGTATATAGTATAGTAAGTATTATACTATAAGAGAAAGATTTGCTTTACTTATTAATACTCATAACTGTACTCTTCACAATATTTTACACAATACTAATCTCAGCATGAATAATGGAGAAGTGATAAAGGGCACATAGGAAAAGAGAGCGAGAGAGAGTGAGAGAGAGAGAGAGAGAGAGAGAGAGTGTACTTAGGAAGGTCTCATCTGAAGCCTTTATTGGGCACTCCACTCCAGGATTAAAGCCTCAGGCAAGAGATCTGTCACTTTCAATTTCAGCCAATGCGAAAATACTTAAGTCCTGAAGGGCGATCCAAATTCATGCTGAATATAACTTGCTGAAGAGAACAGACATGCGTATACAAAAGCAGTCTTACATCAGGTCTATTGCCTTAGTATAGATTATTGCCTCTGGCTTTAATGTGAATTCAGGTGTAAATTAAAAAAGTCAGATTTGATTTGGCAACAGTGTGGAATTCCTCAGAGTTATAATTAATTCAGGGTAACGATATTACTTACATTAGAGAATGAGAATGTCTAAAATATGAAATGATAAAAAGTTATACATTATTACTTTTTATTATAACATTATATATAAAAATTTGAAAAGAATTCAATATCTACAGAGTGAACTCAGGCAATGAAGGACTATGTTTTGTTTTGTTTATTTCTTTCTGTAATGAAAGCAACTCGGTGTTGCTATTACTAAACATACTAACGAAATGTGATGATCACGCAAAATGGAAATACATTTCCAAAGCATGGTGAAACTTAGCAAAATATAAATTAATAAGTCTTCATAAAGGTAATGGCATACTCAAGCATTAAAACAAATAAAATGGTGAAATTACATTGTCAAAAAACCCTGAATGCTAACATAAAACAAAAATAAACAGATTTTATTTCAAATACAATGCATATAGTCTAAAATACAGGAGGAGCACAGAACATTTTCCCAATGCAACCCATAGTAATTTACTTGATAATCTGAATGAGGTAAAGGCTAAACTCTGGAAAGCATGCATAATTAAAATGGTTAGATTAGATATTTAAAATGGATATTTTATGGATATAATGAGTGTCTTTTGTACATTACATAACTACAGTTTGGTAGTTGAATTTTGTAAACTTAACAAGTGAGTGTTGCAGGCTTTCCTGAATTTGTTTGTCTGATGTTTACATTGTTCTCTGATTAGGCAGCATCTTGGGGATTTCAGAAACAGAAAGACTGTGTGTTCTTCCAAGTTCCAAATATTGAAGCGATGACAGAAATCTTTGGAAAAGTTGGAATTGCAGAGACTGTTAGGGATTATGTCAGTTTACACTAGTTATAAATTCTGTTATATAAAGGCATCTAATCCCAAATTTCACAAGCTAAATAAATAACAACAACAAAAAACAGCCATACAGGAGTAACTGCCCAGTGCTTTTTGTCTTTTTGCATGGACAGTGAGAAATGTAGGTATATGTACACTTATTTGTTTGTCTGTTTGTTTGTTTGTTTTTTATTATTATTATTACCAAAGGCATGTGTGTGTGTGTGTGTGTGTGTGTGTGTGTGTGTGTATGCGTGTGTGTGTGTGCGTGTGTGTGTGTGTGTGGGTGTGTGTGGGTGTGTGTGTGTGTTTTCAAACCGGCTATACCGCAAGCATCTGCTGAAAAACACAGAAATATAAGCATGTGCTTTTTATTTTCTTTTTCGTAGCCTACTAAAAGGCTTTGAAACACCGTCGTCATAATTAAATGGTACAGCCTAACGGACAGGTGTGTGTAAAACAGTAAAAGTCGTCACTCCCAGGCGAGCATGATGGGGCATGACCGACCTCCTTATCTTATTAATTCAGTTAGTCACGCATGCGCAGATTTACTCTGTTCAGTTATGGACGTACTTACAGAAAGTATTCTGTATTAATTGGAAATGGTTATGCTTAATAACAGCCTAACATACAGAACTAACTTTAATAGTGTCAGAGTAATACGCTAACTTATATCAGGCCTCCTCTGGATCATCTCTCATCTGACTGTAGGCGCATTGAGGTTAATTGCGTTTACTTTGTTAAGGTAGGCTATGCTTTTAAAAACCAATGCAGAGTTAGAAAACAAAAGTCAATAAAGTACATAAATCACTAACGCGAGTCAGATCTTGCTGGTACTGCAGAATGTATGACCACAGCAGTGAGACAGAAAGAGACACAGAGCGCCCTCTAGCGTTAAAGAAAGAATAAACATCACATGCTTTTCTGCGGAACGTCAAACTCAATTGGTCCGTCTTTAAGAAACAAAGTACACTGTTTCACTATATAACTCACTCACTCACACTCACACCCACACACACACATACACACACACACACACATATTTGTCTTGCTATACTTGTGTGGACTTTCCACAGACATAATTGTTACTTCAGCTAATTAATGCTAACCCTAACCCTAACCTTAGCCTCAGTAAATCTACAACAACAAAAAAAAAACAACTTTCCTTGTGAGGACCAGCAAAATGTCCTCACAAGAGCAAAAATATCAGAAATTCCTATCCTTTTGGTCCTCACAAAGATAAAAAAAAAAACAACAACAACAACAAGTAAACACACACACACACACACACACACACACACACACCCCTGCCACTTCCATTGTAGCCAAATTCAGGGAAATGATTCCACTGTACTTTGCTAATTTATTTATATATATGTTTGTTTGTTTATTTGTTTGTTTATTCATTTATTGTTTCAACAAAAATTTAGTTTTAAACTAAAACATTTTTAAAAGCAGCTTTCCTTAACACACAGTACAGAAGTGCTATTAAGCAAATATTGTGTAAATTTATAATGAAATGATTTGTTTCCAAATATTCATATAATAATCCACACATCTATGTTTGTAAGAACAAACCCAGGTCAAATAAAGTGCCCTTTATGGTGATTAAAGTCTTCTGGATTTGCATCTCTGTGTGTTTGAATGTTTGAGAGGGTGATTAGGACTTGGAATCCCGTACCTAAAGGAGAGTGAGACCTGGGCTGGGAGAGTGGATTCTACTGCTGAGCTTAATTACTGGCTCCATGGTCTGGCCTATTGTCATTCACAGACGACTGGGCAGGACCTGGAGAACACAGACAACATGCCACACTAAGTGTTGGGTGTGGTGGGTCACTTAGTTCACCATCTCCCTATAATTACCCACAACACCCTCCTCTTTTCTGCAAACCTGTATGAGGCATGCCGGTCCTGACACAAAAGAAAATAATACAACAAACACCTTGCCACATAATGATGACTCTTCCCTTTCCCCTTTCTCCTTCACAGTGGGACACAGTTTTATTTCTTTACAAGTGTATATACGCATGTGTGTACATGCATTCACTTGGATATGTCTTGAAAAAGCCTTCTGAAAAAGCACAGTTACAATATAAGTGAACGTTTCTTCGATAAAATGTTAACGAATGACCCAGTGAGCTCCAGTTGAACAGAGATGTACATGCATGTCCATTGCTGGTCCAGCCTAACTTTAATTAGCTCCTACATAATATTTTTCAGATACAGGTTCAGGTGATAAAACATTCCCTGAATCTAGACATCCCAGACACATAAATCTCATAAAGATGTCTTCTATATGTTTTTGTGCTCATGGTTTATTAGTTTGTCAACTATATACCTTTATCATGCTCCCCCTGCATTAATCAGGGCATATGTATGTTCACTATCCAGATGTCATTGTTTGATTAGTGGATAAAATTTATAGAACATTTCATGTGGTTTTCCTGAAACTTCAAGCATGAAACCACTTTCTACACCCCTAAGGCTAGTACTTACCAGGTGAGCCTATACACTATAATTAACTAACCAATGGTATGAATGTTATAAATGTTATAAAAAAGAATATATGGACTAAAACAAAGACAGTACTAGCATTTATTTGCCTCTGGGTTTGCTACACTGATTGGGAGTTTATGTGAATCTTTGGCACATGATCTAAATTAAATCCTTCCTAATTGGCTCTTTATATCCATACAAAGACTCCTTATAGTCTGTAGCCTACTTTATTAAGGTAGGCATCCACAGTGTGTGTCTTTCAATCTGTACTTTCAATCTGTGTTCAATCCATGTGCCTAATCTTTAACTATCCACCTTAAAAAATTCACCACACCACACTTAGGATGGGACATTTGCTTTAGATTTAGGCCTGGCCTTGCTTGAAACTCTCATCTGGATGGGATTGCTTTGAAATATTCAGTTTGTAATTCTGCATGCACCAAAAAACAGCACAGTTTAACAATAGGCCTCTGTACGAAGTTTGGATGCACAGTTTTTTCCCCTTTATTTTTTCTGGTCTCTGCTGTGGCCGCTGTGTCCAGAAGTGGTGGAACTGGAGGGAAAAGAAGACAGTGTGTTTTTTTTTTCTTTTACCCCATTTTGATTTAATCATCTTTGTTTCCAGTGGATCAGAGAATGAAGTGCCTTTTTGTCTCATGCTTTTCTTTAATGGACCCCCTCCACCCTCATTTAATCAGATCTGCTAACCCAAAAGAACAGACTCAGATATGATCCTTTTTAGTGTTTGTTTACCATAAACAACAGGATAGGCATCTGAAGGGAAGATGCCCCTGGGGCATAAGGGTTGGTGAACCTTGAATGCAGGCACTTGAATTACCACTGAATTACTGAATACCTGTGACAATGCCTTATGCAAAGGAGAACAGAGACAGAACAGGAGGTCCGAGACATTTGTTGTTAGTGAGGAAATAAGAAATGCAAAGCCAACGGCAAGACATATATAATGTACTAGCAACAGAAATCTGGAGGCTGCTGTAGAACATCATGGGCATTGTGGCCTTAGCGTGACATCGGTAACTTTGTACACTTAAGCTCTGACTGACAGTTGGATTTTGTTGTTGCATTTTGCTCAAAGAGTCAGCTCTGTTAAAGGTTGGAGACCTTTGAGAGGGAGATCAGGTCAGATTGCCTTGTCTCTCTGAGGATGACAGGTCTGCCTAAGGGCATAAGCTGGGAAGGGTGAAACTTCTGCTTACCTCCTTTAAATAAAAGTCTGCACATTTAACATTAGCAACATTAGTGTATGTTGCTAGCAAAATAAATTTGTGACATAGAGTAAATGCAACTTGGTGTGAATCAAACAAAAAGGCCATAAATGCTTAGTATTTCTACTTATATTGAACTGGTGGTGGAAAGAGTAAAAAACATACTGATGAGCAAAAGTATGGCTACCATAGTAACAGTAATAATTTAAAGTAAAAGCAGTCATCAAGTAATTAATCAAGTGAGAATAAATAAGTTGTCAGATGAAAAGCTACGTTGATTAATTACTTTACTACCTTTATACGTCTACAGTTGCTGGAACTAATCCAAAAATATTCTATATGTAAGGAGTTTTTTGAACATTATGTTAACTAACCAAGTGAGGTATGCCAAAGTGAACACCACCTCAATTATCAACCATATATAGAGAAAGGTATTGGTATCGCTAGCTCATGTTAATCTAACTAGAGTTAGCTGTCCAGCAAAGCGCCCCTTACACATTATGATAAACATTACCTTTAGCCTGTAGCACCACTTGGATATATTTAAAACAATAGAGAATTCCTATCGAGTATCAAATGAATCTTAATATTTCATATTGAAAAACATTAAAAAATTTTGCTAGCTAGTTAGCTCACCCAGCTAGCTAATGGCTTACCTGGACATATTTCTGACATCTACATGGGTTTTGGCATGAATTATTTGCAGATATCTGAAGAACTGGGCCACGGATACTCTGGATAATCTGTCTCCACTGTCTTGGACATTGCTGCTACTCACTATTAACATTTGGGAGAGGAAGTACAGATTTTTGTGAGGATAGTTATGTGGATAAAGTCTCAAAATTATTACCTAAAATGTGCATATATTGACTAGTAATTGGTGTGTAGTCTTTCAGGGTTAATTTTTTTTTATTCTGTATAAATGTAATGTTATACAAACAAAATAAATGTTATTTAAGTCGTAAAACGCTCTATACTAAATACACTCTATACTAAAAAGTACCATTATAGTAAACAAGTAGTGTTAAGAGAATACATGACGGTTGTTACTTTTCACTCGTATACTGAATTATATCTAAAATGGATTATTTGGGCATAACTGACTATAAGCAGCTATTAGATGTACACATACTCCATTGAGCATACTGCACAGCAATTTAATGTAACAACTAAATTAAACATTCTGCAACCATATAGCCCAAATAATAGTTAAGGCTTATAGTGGAGGGATTTAATTTAAAATGGCAACAATGGGGAAAAAATCCACAGGTTTAAAGTCTGTCTTAATTTTGTTAACAGTGATGATAAAATTGGACATGTATTCACATCACAGCATAATTACAGTTTGGCAGGTATGTTTCAAGACGACGAGCAGAGGCTGAAAACCCAAAAGGACGCAAATGATCTTTTGGCCCCAGGCTCTTCCAGCCGTGACACATTTGCAGCAATTACGACTCTGCTATCCTCTACAGGAGGGGTCAGGTTCTCTGCACATCAACTAAATATGACAAGAGTGATCCAACAAAAGCGGCCCAACGTGTCAAAACTAGACTGGAAGAGAGGAGGTGTCTGCGAACTTTAACAGGTACAAGGACTCTGGGAAACTAAACAAAAAAAACCCAACCTCATATAATTTTCAAGATTGCTATTGAGATTATTCAACAGCACCTTAGATGGAAAGAAGTATAGAGAGTTCATATTCTTTTGTTTAGTTTCTAGAATCATTCAGTAATATTCAGTATACTGTTTAAAGGAACACACTGAAATGCTTGAATGTCATTTTCAGTTCAGTTTGATTTGTATTTATCTGCATTTTATATTGCAGACTTTATATCGCTGGTCTGCACAGTTTTACAGCAATCAAGCCAAACGTTCTCATTTATGAGTTGAGAAGAACTGCCAATCTGTCAGCCTAGATCAGTAGTCAGCTTTGCAAGATTACATCCCCTGCACCCCCCCACTCCCCACCAACCCCAACCCCCCATCCTTTACCCAGTCGCCTGGGGCTGCCACACAAGAGCATTCCCCTAGTGTCAGTATGGACAAACAGCACAGGTGGGAGTTGTAATTAAAATTTTATGTTGACTCTCTTCAGTGTAAATCAGCTTAACTGACAGTCTGTTAAAAACTATATATCTGTGTAAAGAATGTTAAGTGAAGTATTGTGAGTGAGGTTTAGTGTGAAGTTAGGAGTTAGAAATATCTTCTTTTTTGCAGGTGTAGGATACTGATTAATTTATGTCTATACACAGAAACTGTTTGAATCCCCATCTTTTTACACTATGTAGTATATAAAATGTGATTTCAAAGCATGTGTGCATGTGTGTATGTGTGTTTTCATCAGTGCCCTTAGCTAAAGATCACATACATTTCACACATGATTTTTTAATTGTAATTTTTTAATATGTTTTCACATGTGTCGGTGCATTTCACCAGGTTAATGGCAGGTGGTAACTAAATAAAACACCTGACATTATGTAAAAAATTGATGAACATTTTTTAAAGAAAAGTATTCAGTTGAGAAAATGTTATCTGCAGAATTAAACCCCATGCCATACATATGAAAATAAATAAAAATGTGTACAAATCATTTCGCCCACATCTACTAAACATGAAATGTCCACTACATTGGAAATAATGAGTGAAACATTTTGTGATTTTTCATGTGAAGTTTTTGAGCCTGTTCTGTTAGGGTGGGCTTAAGTGAATTTAAATTTACTCAAAGTATATTCAAAATGTGCCTAACTTAGATAATTTTTTGAATAATTCCCTAACAGAACTCACACATGCCAAGTAGTTTTCTAAAATCAATCAAATGTTACCAGTAAGATATATTTTGTTAAGAAAATTAGAAATAAAATACCTCTGTGTTGATGCTGATTAGCACGCTTCTGTTTGCTTCAAAGTCTTTTCTCAGCTACAGAGTGTTGACACTGACAAATTTACAATTGAAGGGCCTGAGGCAAACTACAGAATGCCACTTCACAGGGAATTGTTGGCATGCCTCTTATTTGTCTGAATGCCAAATTTTCTCTCTTTTATCAGGAGGGAGGAGTACAGCACGCATTATTTCTTTGATTCTTTCCCTGCTTTTCTTACTGCTTTTTACCACTGATGCTCTTTGACAGGTTTTCACATGCAAATGCATGTGAGATTATTTAAAGAGCCAGAATTGGGTTTTTGGGTAAGCAATAGTTGTTTTGGCTGTTGAACATGCTGGAAAACCAGGTATCACAGTAACTATTGCAAATGTATAGACTAAGACTTTGAAATTTTTCTGATTGGTAACAAAGTAACAAAATATTGTCTGGGTAAATCTATTTTCATTTTACAAAGCATCTGGACATATATGTCCTCCAAGAAAATCAGTAGCAATTATTGCAATTGTTAGAAATATTGTAGAAAATATGGTGTAAAAAAACAAGAAAGTACATGCAGTTATAGGAAAATAATCACTGAAACGGTGCTTTGGCTGTAGTCTTATACTCTTTAGTTGATTTTGTTCAACATTTAAAATATTTTATTTACATTAAATGTTTGTGAAACAAGTTAGTTCCTGTTATCATTTAAGTTACAGCAGCTTTAAACATTCCCTCTCCAATGTCTCTTTTTCACTATTGAAGTCAATAATATAGGAAAAAAATGCAGCTTGGTATGCCATCCTGGAAGAGAACATTCCCATGAAGAAAGAAGTTTCATAATAGGAAAAAGGTGATCAGTCAGAATAACTTTTTTATTAATTCACATACTCTTACTTTTAAGATGACAAAATATTATTATTTATATTTTTCTGGTCCATATAGAGTACCAGTCAAAAGTTTGGACACACCTTCTCATTCAATGTTTTGATTTTTTTCCTACATTATAAATTACTACTGAAGTCATCCAGACTATGAAGGAACACATAAGGAATCATGTAGTAAACTTTAAAGTGTTAAACAAACCAAAAT
>JAOUQY010000019.1:8931464-8948234 GCA_028566355.1 Doras micropoeus
CTTTCAACATCTGATATGTGTTCTGTGTTCTATTGTGAATAAAATATGGGCTTATGAGATTTACAAATCATTCCATTATGTTTGTATTTACATTTTACACAATGTCCCAACTGTTTTGGAATTGCATGAGGGTGTTTGCCAGCTTAGGAAGGTTAGCCCAAAGCAGGATTTGATCTAGGGATGTTGGTACTAGTGACCCAGTCCGTTAACATGGTAAGCCACTGGCGGCTGAAAGAAACATTAGAGGGAAATAAGCGGCTGAGTGATTGTATGGAGTTGGTGCTTGTGAGCAACAGAGAGAATAAGAAAATATGAATGAAAATAAACAACGGTAGCCAGACTTGGGTGTGCAAGCCTGGGCCACATAGTACATTGGCAGGCGTGCTGCTGTGGAATGAGTGGGCATGTAAAAATGGGGAAAAGAAGAAGCTCAGACAAAGGAGCCGCTAGCAATGCAGACTCAAACAAAAGAGATATCAATGAAGTCATGAAGGAGAAGGAAGAGAGTGGGGAAATAGAAACACAGAGTGGCTAGAGCCACACCTGAAATAAAAAGCTCTGGAAGTGGAGGCCAGTTCGTCCTGGAGAGGGGTCGTGGAAAGCAATGCTCAGATAAGCATTCCTGTCTGACCAAAGTTCGGAACGAAAGTGAAATAATAGAGTCCTTACTAGATTACCTCGGCCCAAAGTCCTACACCACAATCTCACCTCTACAAAAGTAAGGTCGTGAAATTGACCACGTTTGAAAGAATGACGCTGCCTGGGCAGCAGAGAGAGCATAGTGCTCAGATTAGGAGGCAGAGGAAGAGATAGGAAAGAGTCCCTACTAGAGTACCTCAGACCAAAGTCCTACACCGTGATCTCTCCTATACAAAAAAAGAGACCGAATACCTCATGGTGTAGTGTTATGTACTGGGAAAATGGTCAACAGTGTGACAAGGATGCTAGGCCAAGGAGCTCTTTAAATAGGCCAAGAGACAAGTGTCACTCCAAATTGCCTTGAGGTCTGCTGGGGATTGGAGTCCTCTTGGCAGGAGGACTATGCTACCACGGGCCCCTGGCATCGGACCGTGGTACAGCGTGCCTTCTTACATAATCTTGTATGTATAAAACCCATTTTTTTCATTAGTGATTTGACACAAATAAACTCCTAAGTGGTATGTATGTTTGTGCTACAGTTGATGTTTCCCCTTTTCCATCCTTTGCCTGACTTTTGATTGAGATTTGTACAAACTAAGGAAATATTTTTGTGTTGTTTTTCATAATGTACTGTGTGATGATGTGGCCTGGTGAAAATTGTAAAATGGCTCATGCTCCAGTCCCTCATTGCTACCTGGACACTTTGATCATAACCCTGTAAACCTGTTGACATTTTGTTTCCAAAACATTTAACACCCTGCAACTACAAGCCCATCAGATGTCTTGGTGTCCAAACTCCCTTTTGTGCCTGAGATCTGAAGACAGAGAGCAGAAGGCACACATTTTGGCACAGATTGCAGATTTGTAATTGTACATAAAAAGTCATGTCATGCTAATCATCACCCCATCCCAGTCATCTAAGTAATAGTAGTAAGCTAAGTAATAACCAATGTAATTAGTAAAAAGTTTAATAAGTCAGTTCTAAATTTCTTTAGGCATCAGCAAACATTTAGTGTTGGAACCCCCTATAATTCAATTGCTATCAAATGTTCCTATTCAGTTAGATGTATGATTATTTTTTTTAACTATATCTGCTGAGCTTGTAGTGTTATATATTACAATGAAATCTACTGTGTACAATGCTGCAATATCATTGCATCTAAAACCGGTCTGTGTTATATGAGATATCTAAAATGTCCATGTCAAGTTTCTGCATCACTACAAAAACAGTATAAGCTGCCTTATATTCTCTTTTCTGTAATATGGTAAAGGACTTTAATGCCTTCTTCCACAATGCAAGTTCTACCTTCAACACTTCATCCTTCAGCTTTTCTGTGTTTTGAAGACTTAAGCCAGTGTTGAGGCAAACTGTTACTTTGCCTTAATCAGTTTATACATGCTTTAATCCTTTTATTTATTTTCTCAAGTGAATGCGATTTTTGCCCATGTGTATCGATCCTTGGGGCTATGTGCTGCAGTGCTATAATATGGTTCATGATCTTATTCATTTGCCTATTAAAATCTGCAAACTTTTTTGGAGGTAATTTTTTTTCCTTCCTCCACAGTTTTTATTCACTGATCTAAATAAACAAACATATATTTCCATAATGACCAGTTTTATTTTATTGCATCTATATTTTTTCTTTTGGAGCCACCCAAATTATGTGAAGTAGGTTACAAGCCAAAGAAACGTTGGGAATGTACTGCTTACTGAGGAGGAAGAATAATCCTATTCATGCATAAAATGAGCTTTTTATTTTCTAGACTTTTACTCACTCTTTGATATCAGCACTATATAAATGATCCAATTAACTATTTCGTACCTCCCTTTCCCCTGAGGCAAACAAAATAATAAACCCTTGCTAATGGCAATCATTAAGTTGACACTTTGATCTGATCTCTTGTGAATATCACAATGTTCTTGGGTAATAGTAATCTTGGCAAGCATGTGCTTGAATTAATGCCTGTGTCTCATATAGTATATATCAGATTATGCATCTTAAGCTAACGAGCATTTCATATTGTATATACATATTGTTTAAAGCCCAAGGTCTAGTCACTAAACCTATCCACTAAACCTCTACAGTAATTAAATTTTTTAAAGCCACTTTAAGCTTCACGTTGTAGTAGATTTTTAAATGGTGGCAGTAATTTACTTAAGGCAAAAGGAATCAGAAATGTGGGTCAGACAGACCATGTGAGTTAAACCTGTTTACCTAGACTATGTTTAACTAAATATCTCTCAGGGCATGTTTGGTACTGTTTTCATCTGTATTTCATGGTGAACAATGTGGTGACATCATAAATATTGCACATATTATACTTGGTTAGGAAATATTGTTTATAGTTTACTGTGTCCCAACCAGCAGACACCTATGGGTGAGACGTTGATTCCTGGCTCCCACAGAACCTGATTAATAGGACAGGCTCAGTGGTTAAGGTGTTGGGTTACTGAATAGAAGGTTGGGGGTTCAAGCCCCACCACCACCAAGCTGCCATTGTTGGGCCCTTGAGCAAGGCCCTTAACCCTCAACTGCTCAGCTGTATAAATGAGATAAATGTAAGCCACTCTGGATAAGGGTTTCTGCTAAATGCCATAAATGTAAATTATTAACATACCCACCCCATTTGGTTACTTTTCTGTCTTAGCTTCCATGAGATAACGTTGATCATTACATATCAAAGAGACTCAAGGCTATAAAATGGTGTGTACTTCTCAATGCTTTTTCCATCTGGCATCCTGTGACCACATAGACTCTGTAACTTTTCATTGTTTCAGTTCTTTGTATAACATTTGTGTAATTAACCATTTCATTATTTTATCTCTAAGAACACTCAATGGCTCTTCTAGACAAAAGTATTTTACCTTAAGAGTGTATGTTTTCTATGATCTATAAGATTTATCTATGTTAGACACATTTCAAAGGACCTCTGAGAAGCTAATATAAAGGGCTAATACTTGCATGTTTTAATATAAACCTCTGACAAGTAAATAGGAAAGGTCTAAGCTTACACGTTGAAAGGAACCTCTGAGCTAACAGAATAACTGTTTAATAAATGGTCTGAAGAAGGCCTCTGACATAGGAACGTCACTCTAGCTTCAGATGAAGCCATTTAAGACTAAAAGATAATCAGAACACTGAGGTGTTATCCTTAGTATTAACTAAATTGTTATTGTTTGATACACTGTGAATTAAACTGATGTTGAAAAGTTGTTGATGCAGTATCCTGCATCTAGGTAGTAGTACCATAGTAACTATGGTAGTTAAAGTCATCACAGCTGTTCTATTATAAATTGGAGTCAGATAACTAATTAAATATTTTTGGAGTCAGATATTTAATTCATAAAGTTAAAACATGCATTTAACCTTTGACTGCACTTTTTTCTGTGCTTGGTCATAGGAGAGCAGTGGGCTGAGATGAGATAATCGAATCACCCTTTTGATCGTCATATCTCTTTTTTTCATATTTATTATTTGGCTACAACGTGCATCAAGTTTTTAAAAATCCACTCTAGCTTTCTGTTATAATACTTTTTTCTTAGCATAGTTAATACTGATTAATACTAATTCTTCTCTATGTCTGTTAGTCCCAATCTTGTTTCCATTATCTCAATTTGTATAAACTATGCTGGAATTTAATGGAAATGTTATTTAATGGAAAAAGAACCGTCTACAGCCATGGGAACAGCTCTATGTAATTATTAGACTTGTCTTATTATGCAAAAGGTATCACTTACCTTGTCAGTTGTTCTCAAAATGGCACTACTGTTTTAACTTGAGCTAATCAAGTGTCACTCTCTGGCTTAGAATATCATGTGATAGTATTCTTTTTTTACATGAACTAGATGAATTATTAGGTACAACATAGACAATTATAAACTCACAGGCATGTATGACTGTCTAGGGAGGCAGTATTCTGGTGACATGGTGCAGTCAACTCACTTACAGCTTCCAAATGACTTCAAAAATTAAATTAATCATACACAGGAGCATCCCACTGTGAGGGAAATTGAAATCAATCTTTGTAGCCTGCGGTCTCTGTCCATAAGCAGCTACCATCTGTACCAAGTCAATAAATTATAAGAATGAAACACCATCAAATCATCAGTACATTTGTACATGTTTGATCACCCAGAAAACTTGAATTATGAAAACTTGATAAATTGAAACTGCTATATGCATTCGTGTGTTATGAGAAAGAAAAAATAATAAGAAAAAAACTAACAATAATTAATTAAAATGTTATAGGTGATGTGGTTGAATGGTGGTTTGGTATTCAAAATGCTGTATATAACTATAACATTTTCAGTCTAATTTTGTGCCATGAACTTGAGCTTGTTTTGCTGGTGGAATATTGCTTAGCATAAATATCGTTTATCTCAATGTCAAACCAAATCATCTGGAAACTTATAATAATTTTGATACATTTTCTGTAAATTAATTTGTAATAAAATCATATTTGATTTTAATTTCTACTAATATGGAAATTCACATATAAACAATATAATGTAGTATAATGTATACTTTTGTACAATTCAAGCACATTCTTTCTTTCATTCATCAACACTAACTGCTTTGTATTGGTTAGGGTTCCGGTGGATCTCGATCTTATTGCAGAAACCCATTGCACAAGGTGGGGATACTACTTGAATAAGATGCCAGTCTATCTGAGGGCACCATGCTCACACATTCACACTTATTCACAGCTAGGGGCAATTTAATATCACTAATCCATGTGATGGCAATATTTAAGGGTGGGAGAAAGCTGGTCATTTAAATTCAACTACAAACCTGAAGCTTTACCCTAGCTTTATGAGATACACATATATAACTCAAATTTCAGACATGAAAGCTAAACACAGATACCCACATTGATTGAATGCTGTGTGAGACTGTATTTTGTATTCTGTGTTAGACAGGACTCATCTTTCAATGAGTATGGGTCATAATATATCAAATAATTTTTTTACAGTAAACCCACACAGACAGGAGCCAAGTCCAGTTTACGTATTATTTTGCAGCAGGAACCCAACAGAACACAAACAGAACCAAAACTAAACTGCACATGGGATAAGGGCCACAGTGCAACAGTGGCTATATACAAATGGGCGCATAAACAGTGAGAATAATCTATGAAACAAAGGCTAGGTCTAAACAGAAAACCAAACATGAAAACAGAAGACAAGGCAATGATAAACACAAGCAACTTAGCTTAGAGCACAAGAGTCTTTTGAGCAGATGCAAAGAGTCTGTAACAAAACACAAATGTTAATCCGTGCTGGGGAAAGCTCAAATAGTTTCTTTTATGCTTCCCCAGTGTGGGCTTTGGGACAATCAAACGTGGCCACCACCAGGTGCGCCTCATTGGGAGTGCCTCCTGGGACTTGTAGTCCAAGTCTGTAGTTCCCTCCCAGGAGGCTTTTGGCACCCTCTGGTGGCCATGGACGTGACAGAACCCCCTTCAAGGGGCTAACTCCAGGAACCCTCACTCTTTTTCTTGGTCTCCCTGGTTTGCAAGGGGTAGGCTTTTGAGGATACCTGGAGTGGAACTCCTGAACCAGGAGGGGGTCGAGGATGTCCTTGGCTGGCACCTAAGAGTTCACCTCTGGGTTGTACCCCTCCCAGGCCACCAGATACTGCATGGAACCCTGCCACTTTCTTGAATCCATGATTTCCTTGACTGTGTAGGTGTCCCTCTCTGTCCTGAGCTGGCCCTCACCACTGGGACTGGTTTCGCCCTCCTGGTCCAGGGGTCCAGTCTGAGCTGGCTTGAGGGTGCTCACATGGAAAGTGAATCTGACTGTTGCATGGCATCTGGACCCTGTAAGACACTTTGTTTTTGCATTTGGTAATAGGAAAGGGGCCAATGTACCTGGGGCTGAGTTTCTTGAGGCCCATGGGGTTGCCGAAGGCCTTGGTCAACACCCAAACTCAGTCCTCTGTCTGGTAGGTTGGTGTGGCTCCTCGCCTCTTATCTGCAGCCTTCTTGATTTTGGCTGTGGCTCATGACATGTGCTGATGTGTGAGGGCCCAGACCTTTTCACTTCACTCCTGTGGAACCATGAGTCGACTGTGGGGTTGTCTGTGGGGTTTGTGTTCCATGGGTAAAGAGGAGGCTGGTGGCCCAGAGTAACCTCAAAGGGCATGAGCCCTGTGGCAGAGTGCTTGATGGAATTTTGTGCATACTCTGCCCAGGGAAGATAGCGTGTCCACTCTTGCAGCCAATGCTGGCAGTAGAGCCGGAGAAACTTTACCAGCTCCTGGTTGACACACCTTGCCTGGCTGTTAGCCTGAGGATGAAAGCCAGAGGTTAGACTTGCTGAGATTCCAAACCTCTCTAGGAAGGCTGTCCAGACACGGGAGGTAAACTGAGGGCCTGTGTTGCTGACTATGTCTTTCAGTACCCTGTAATACCTGAAGAGTTTGTGAAAAATAATTTCAGCAGTTTCCATGGCAGTAGGTAGGCCTGACAAGGGTACAAATCTCACACCTTTAGAAAACTGATCAACTATGACTAAAAAGCCAGTCTTGCACTGTGACTGAAGAAGATCTGTGAGAAAGTCTATAGACTGGTGTGACCATGGCCTCTCCGGTGGGGGCAGAGGCAGTAGCTTACCTGCTGGACTTGGTGGAGGCAACTCCCGCTGAACCTCGGCGTTAAGCCCTCGACAAAATCAGGGCTGGCTCATTCCGGCTGCTCTCCACAGGCAGAGTTTGAAAGTCCAGAGTCCACAGAGTAGTCTGCAGCCCTCTGGTTTCTCTGGAAGAGAACAAAGAGTCTCTCACCGGCACTCCGGCCATCAGTGCTATGGTCAAAGACCTGGAGAAACAGTTGTGAGTACAATCAAATGCCCTTGCTTGCATTGTGCCACTGGGTGGCGACCCAGTGCACCCTTCAGGATTGCCACCATACCGCTCTGGTAAGGTGCCGGCAACGCAGGGGGCTGGTGTGGGAGCAGCCTCCCATTGCCACATGGTAGTGCACACCTCTTCCAGTTTCTGCATGCTATGTACAAGGACTTGCTGCAGCCTAGTAATGTCTGCTGACTCCATGGTGTGGTAGATCAATCTGTAACGATACAACACAGACAGGAGCCAGCAGCAGTTCACTTTTTATTTTGCAGGAGAAACCCAACAGAACACAAACAGAACCAAAACTAAACTGCACATGGGATAAGGGCTGAACTAGTGCAACAGTGGCTATTTACAATTGGCTAGTGGAGAACGGGTGCATAAACAGTGAGAATAATCTATGAAGCAAAGGCTAGGTCTAAACAGAAAACCAAACGTGAAAACAGAAGACAGGGCAAAGATAAACAAAAGCAACTTAGCTTAGAGCACAAGAGTCTTTTGAGCAGATGCAAAGAGTCCGTGGCAAAACACAAATGTTGATCCATGCTGGGGAAAGCTCAAACAGTTTCTTTTACGCTTCCATTGCAGGCTTTGGGACAGTCAATCATGGCCGCCATCAGGTCTGCCTCTTGGGAGTGCCTCCAGGGACTTGTAGTCCTAGTCTGTAGTTCCCACACAGGAGGCTTTTGGCACCCTCTGGCGGCCATGGACGTGACAATACATGTTGTACACAGAGCTTTATTGTCTCTATGATCAATTCATTGGTTCTGAGACTCCTGATGATATGTTTATATTGCAGTATTGCTAATTAGTTTTTTTTCTTCTACTGTAATGACACACACTGAGCAATCCTATCTGTTCCAGACAAAAACAGATGATTATGTTTTTATTAGGAAATATATAAATATCAAGAAATTAAGCAGAATATTTGTATACTTTTATCAATTTACTGAAAATCCTTAAAATGCCTTAAAATTCCTAAAACTATGTGTGCATTTACATTTACAGACACAAAAAAATAGGCTGAGAGCAAAGTTAGAAACTCACATTTTGAAACTCACATTATATATAAAAATATTCTGCCCGTGTATGTTAGCAAGCTGGCTCACTCTGAGCTAAACTCGCATTTTTTAAAAACAGTTTCAAAGAGCATTCAGTTACAATTATCATGTGAAGCTATTTTCAGATTTTTTTTGCATCCACTCAAAGCTTAGCATGTGTGATATGGTGACTTCACGTTTCTAAACATCATTAACAAAAGTGTGGTTTATAATATTAATTATTTATTGTTGTACCAAGCAGAGAAATTCCATTGCCCATGTGGATTCAAATGTTTCTAAATGCACCTCATTTGTGTAAGTAAAAGATGAAGTATTTTATTTGAATTTCATAAAGCCTTCTTGTACAAGCAGGGAGAGCTTAGTGTGGAAATGTTAACTGTTCTGACAGTTATGTGGCTGAAAGTTATGTTATGTGGTGAAGAAATGTTAATCGTATATCGTTTTGTTTGTGCACACTTGGGTTAATGGCAGATAATCAATTGGAAATCTAACCAAACCTTTTACTTTAAATGTTACATGTGCTGACATAATACAAGTTTTATACAGTATTAATAAGCTTTAAGTGAATCTGTACAGACTGTTTAGGTGATTAATATATCTATTGTATACATATTTGTATCTTTATACTCAAGTTGGAAACCAGTGCCGTCAGTGTAAAATCTCCACACAGCAGCAGAACATCCTGCTCCAGCACTACAGACTTCAGCAGTTGTATCCTCAGTTATAGTTCATTTTTTTTTAAGTTAAGCTGTAAGGGACCTTTGCAACGGTATCTATTTTGAAGTTCTTTATTTCAAGTAACACTGAATTGGACACAAGAAGTTGAAGAAAAAAAAGCATGGAATTTAATTACAGACTCCTTTTAGGACCTTTTCGGTATTTAAATCTTTTGCATAATTTTAAAAGTAGCTGTCATATGCCTGTCTGGTGATGTCTTTTATCAGTGTTGAATATTAAGTGTGTTGTTTAAAAACTGTTTTTTGACATATGCAAATAAAATGCATTTGTTGCAAATTTGTTTTTGCTATGCAGTGTGCTTGTTCAATATATTTTGCATTTACTTGATACATTGTAAATGTCATAGCTTGGTAAATTTTGATAGAGATAATAATTTGACAGAGATAATAAAAAGTTAATAATTAACTGAACTAAACAAATATAGTTGCCACAACACAAAATACATTGCTTGTACCAATACTGATGCATTTGACAAATATAAAATATTTAATTGCCACAACTAATATTTTTAGCTGGTCCTAAATTGTAGGGTTTTCAGCAGAACCTAAAATATGCATTTCATAGAACTTAAATAAGGCCAACTAAAAAAAAGTAGGTGCAACAGGTCACTAGAGATTTTAAATTGGTGAGACCTGCAATTTTTTACAGTGTGTAATCAATAAAATAATTCAGAATGAAAGTAGAGTGATGAAATAAGTCATGCAAACATACTACAAAGGAAATTGTCATCATTTATCTATCCCACTGAGACCTCTTTGCAAGGACAACACTATTGTTGCATTTCCATTAAACAGAAGGCAGGCATTTGTGCGTAGAGACAAAGGTTGATTGATTGCCTAGTGATCTTTTCTGTCATTATTCTACAAGTATTTTGCACAATATACTGGGTAACCTTCAGTTGGCTACATGCAACAATAAACCCCTTGTCACTTCTGACAGAATTAATGAAGTGCTTGTAAATGGAAGAACCCCTTTCTTAATATCATTGCCAAAGAAGTCTGTTTCTCCTGCTGAAATCATGTAGCGCGTATTCAAAAAATAGCTGAGATGTATTTTTCTAGTAGATAGAATAATGAAGATTTGTCTTAAGAACAGGTTCTTTGTGTTTGTTGGTGTATATATGCAGTGCTGTGACAAAGTATTTGCTCCCTTCCCAATTTCTTCCATTTTTGCTAATTTGTCACATTTAAATGTTTCAGATCATCAAACTAATTTTAATGTAAGATAAAGACAGCATAAGCAAACATAAAGTGCAGCTTGTAAATGATTACTCATTTTATGCTGCATCTTATATCTTGGAACTGTCTTCTGCTTTTGACGTAGGCTTTTGGATTGTTGAACTTTTAGTTAAAATCTGCTAGTTGTGTAGTCTATTTGCTATCTGTTTTAGTTGTAAGCCTTGTTTACTGCCTAGTAAGTTCCAAGTTAATGACTAAACACTCCTGTAAGTCGCTCTGGATAAGAGCATCTGCTAAATGCCATACATGTAAATGTAAATGTACTCAATTGTTCTGAATCTCAAAATCTATTCAAAATTATCTCACTCATTCCATATTTTCTTCAATTTCATTAGCCACACCCAGGCATGATTACTGCCCACCTGTTTAATTTAAACATCATGTCTACAAATGGAGACAACTTTTGGTGAAAATGTGGTGAAACTTCCCAGGAGTAGCAAGCCTAACAAGAGCACAATGAAAACTCATGGTGGTTGTAGTAAATGAGCTGGGGCTGTTTGCCTTCATCAGGACCTGGACAACCTCTCATAATTGGTGCAATCATGAATTCTGCTATCAAAATAATCTATCAGAATATCCTGAAAGAGAATGTCCTCCTCTCAGTTTGTGACCTAAGGCGTAAGTGCAGTTGGGTTACGCAGCAGGACAATCTCCAAAAATTGAAGTGTTAAAAGTTAATTTTCATTAAGTAACAAAATGCAGTGAATGAACAGATGGGAAATATAAGTTAATTCAATATTTGGTGTTACCACCCTTTGCCTTCAAAACAGCATCAATTCTTCTATGTACACTTGCACACAGTTTTTGAAGGAACTCAGCTGGTAGGTTGTTCCAAACATCTTGGAGAACTAACCACAGCTTCCTCACATCCTTCAATCTTTTCATGTAATCCTTTTTCATGTAATCCCAGACTCGATGATGTTGAGATCAGGGCTCTCTGGGGCCCATACCATCACTTAATAGTTAGTTCTTAATGATATTAGCTGTATGTTTTGGGTTGTTGTCCTGCTGAAGAATAAATTTGGGGCCAATCATATGCCTTCCTGGTGGTACTGCATGATGGATAAGTATCTGCCTGTATTTCTCAGCATTGAGGACATTATTAATCCTGACGAAATCTCCATTTGCAGAAATGCAGCCACACACTTGTAAGGAACCTCCACCATGCTTCACTTTTGCCTGCAGACACTCATTATTGTACTGCTCTCCAGCCCTTCAGCAGACAATTGTCTTCTGCTACAGCCAAATATTTCACATTTTGACTCATCAGACCAGAGCACTGGCTGCCATTTTTCTGCACCCCAGTTTCTATGTTTTCATGCCTTGTTTCCATGTCGGAGGTATGGCTTTTTGGCTGAACTCTTCCATGAAGACCAGTTCTGTCCAGACTTCTGCCCAGACTTCATCGGACAGTAGATGGGTGTACCTGGTTTTACTAGTTTCTGCCAGTTCTGAGCTGAAGGGCCTGCTGGACATCTTCCGATTTTGAAGGGCAGTAAGCTTAATATGTTTGTCATCTGCTGCATTAAGTTTCCTTGACCGACCACCGCATCCACTATCCTCAATGTTTTCCATTTCTTTGTGCTTCTTCAAAACAGCTTGAACATCTTGAAACCCCAGTCTCCTTTGAAATCTTTGTCTGGGAGAGCCCTTGCTGATGCAGTATAACTACCTTGTTTCTTGTTGCTGTGCTCAGTCTTGCCCTGGTGTATGTCCTGTGACATGAAACTGTCTTCCACAGCCTCACCTTGGTAGCAGAGTTTGGCTGATCCTCAACCAGTTTTAAGCCTCCTACACAGCTGTTTCAGTTAATGACTGTGTTTCAACCTACATGTGAAATTGATGACCATTAGCACCTGTTCGTTAGATTTGGTTGATCATACACCTGAGGCGCCACAGAGGCAATCAAACTGCTGGGATCATCTGTTGGTGTTTGTTTGCAACCAAAACCAGAAGCTGAGCCTGCCGTGCTGGAGCTCACAGGGCACTCTCCGTCTCAGTTTTTCGCCTTGTGCCGCCTCCTGCAACTCAGACATGCCACAGAGCTCCGCTTTAAGACTGTCCCTCTAAGCATCACAAGAATGATCTAATTTCCACACCAATTAGATTCTTCAGCAGGAGTAACTTTACTTATTAACTCTCTCAGAACATCACATGCAGAGAGAACAAAGCCCGTGCACACACCAAAGGAGAGAGGGGAGGGAGTCACACATCCCACTCATGGTAGGTACCCAAACAGCCCCTAAGCATGGTGGGAGCCATGCAGCTCCACCAACCCGCTCCTTAGTTCCATATGGATGAGCATCCCTGGCTGTATCTCACAAAATGTTTCAAAATTAAATTTTATATGTGCAAAAGAAAGTAAACAAAAACTAATTTTCTTTTAAATAGAATTTTTTAGTACTCTGTCCATCTTTACAGCTTTGCACACTCTTGGTATTCTCTTAATCAGCTTCATGAGGTTGACCATTTCACCTGAAATTGTTTTCCAACAGTGTTGTAGGAGTTCCCAGAGGTTCTGAGCACTTGTTGGCTGCTTTGCCTTCACTCTGCGGTCCAACTCATCCCAAACCACAATTCCCAGCCATTCCATGTGACTACCTCATAAAGCTGACTGAGAAAATGCCAAGATGTGCAAAGCTGTCAACTAAGCAAGAGGTGTCTACTTTGAAGAATCTAAAATATAAAGGATATTCTGGTTTGTTTAACACTTTTTTGTTTACTAAATAATCCCATATGTATTTCTTCATAGTTTGGATGACTTTAGTATTACTCTACAGTGCAGAAAGTTTAAAAATAATAAAAAAAAAACACTGAACTTGAGGTGTGTCCAAACTTTTGACTGGTACTGTACAAATATATACAAATATAGTTTTTAACAATTTTAACATGTATTGACTAGAAGTTTTATTTTTCTCTTCCTTGCTTCATTCCTTCCTTCTTTCCTTCCTTCCATCCTTCTTTCATTCCTTCCTTCCAGTTACCAGAAGTGTGACAGTTGTTTCAGGCTGATTAAATAAAAAAGAGAGAATGAAATAAGGAAGCCTGAGTGCTGCAATGGCATTTTTCTGTGTTTCCAACTATACAACTTTCTTTGTTCTAAAATAGTGAACGAGCCAAAATGCCAAATGGAAACTGGTATCTATTGTAATAATGCTTTTCCAAAATTATGGGTGACCCTGGCCATGGACTTCTGCACCTCATTAAATGCAAATGGAATGGCTCGTCTGATTCTTCCACTCCATTTATGCTTCTAAATCAGTTTGAAACTGGCAAAGAAAATCTTTGACCTGCAAATAATTATGACTGCTTTCTGTTGTGAAATGGTAAAATGTGTCATAGAAGGGATTAACAACTGGCAGGTAATCAGATTTTTTTTCTCTTCATGGAAAAAAGTTCACACATCCTAGAAAGATCAAAGGGAATTGATAGAACTACTTTTTCCAGGACCTGGATTTACAGTATATGGCTAAAAGCATGTGGACACCTGACCCTCACACCCATATGTGGCTTATCCCCCAAATGTTACAACAAAGTGTGTGGCACACTCCCTTCACTGGAACAGATGAGCACAGCCCAAATCTCTTCCGGCAGGAGAGTGTCACTATGCACAAAACAAGGTCCATAAAGACATAGATTGGATGGTTTGGGGCTTGCATAGATAAATATCTTTGGGATGATCTAGAACAGAGATTGCAAGCCAGGCCCTCTAATCCTGCATCAGTGTCTCACCTCGTAAATGCTCTTCTGGATGAATGGGCAAAAATTCCACAGCAATATCTTGTAGAAAGCCTTCCAAGAAGAGTGGAAGGTGTTATAGCTGCAATGAGGGGCCAATTCCATATTAATGCCTACGGGTTTGGAATTTAATGTCTATATAGTTTATGTAAATAAGTGTGGCTAGTGTGTATCATATAGAATAGCACTACTTCTAATAGGATCTAGACATGTAAAAAATGTAAATGATAATAAATAATAAATATGTGTGTAGTCCATAGTGTTAACGGTGCAGTGTGGAGCTCAGCAAAATGACTGTGGGGAAGTGGGGAATAAACTGTTCCTGAGCTGACTGCTCTTGGCACAGATGCTCCTGTATCTCCTCCCAGATGGCAGGAGGTCATACAGTGTGTGGCTGGGGTGGGAGGAGTCCCTGATGATGCTGAGCTCTCTGTGCACATAGCACTGGTGGTGAGGGTCTCTGATGGCTGGGAGTTGTGTGCCAATGGTATGATGAACAGTCTTCATAACCTTCATAACCTTGACCCTTGCTGGGCCTTCCTGTCAGCCACACTGGAGCATCCATACCACCCAGTCAGGCAGTTGGTCAGTATGCTCTCAATGCTGCAGCGATAACAGTTTGTGAGTATTTGAGGAGATAGATGGCCCTTCCTCAGTCTGCTCAAGAAGTAAAATTCGCTGTTCTGCCTTCTTAACAAGGCAAGGGGTGTTGAGGGTCCAGAAAAGATCCTCAGAGATGACTATCTAAGACTAATCTAAGACTACTTTAGAACCATTAATATGGATGGTAGTCCACAATGAGCTCTTTGGTCTTATTTGTGTTCAGAGTGAGGTTGTTGGTGGAACATCATGCTGCCAGGTGTTGGATCTCCACCCTGTACGGCAAGTCATTATTGTCAGTGATGTGGCTGACCACTGTGGTGTTGTCTGGAAACTTGACAATGATGTAGGATCTATTCAGTGGCACACCATCATGGGTGACCAAGAAAAACAGAAGTGGACTTAACACACAGCCCTGTGGAATGCTAGTGTTCAGAGAAAGGCTGGAGGACATCTGACTGTCCAACCACACAAACTGGGGTCTGTTTGTGAGAAAGTCCAAGACACAGTTACACATGGGGTGCTGATTCCCAGGTCACTGAGCTTGGCTACCAGCCTGATAGGGATAACTGTTTTGAAAGCAGAACTGAAGTCAATAAACAGCATCCAGATGTAGGTGTTGTTATTGTCCAGGTGGGTGAGAGCAGAGTGAAGGGCAGTAGAAATTGCATCCTCTGTCAATCTGTTTATTCATGCCATTATGTCAGCTAATCACACAAAAGCAACACTATGCATAAAATCCAATATGAGTACAGGTCAAGAGCTTCAAGAGATGTTCACATCAAACATCAGAATAGGGGAAAATGTCATCTCAGTGACAGTTTTTGATACAAGACAGTGATTTTGGGATTATAGAATCTTGTGGGATTTTTCTGCACAACAAACTCTGCACAGCAACCACAGTGAACGGAAAAGCATCTCGGAACACACAAACATCAACTCATCTCAACTGCAGCAGTGACACTGAGGTGTTTAAAAACTCCAGCAGCACGGCTGTGTCTGATCCACTCACACAAGTACAACACACACTAACACACCATCACCACATCAGTGTGATTGCAGTACTGAGAATCAATCACCCAAAGAGTACCTAATCTGTGGTGATCCTGTGGGGGTCCTGACCACTGGAGAACAGAAAAAAGGGGACTAACAAAGCAGGCAGATGGATTACAGTTTGTAATTATAGAACTACAAACTGCATCTATATAGTAAGCGGAACTGATAAAATGGACAATGAGTGTAGAGAAAAGGAGGTGGTCAGGTGTTCATAATTTTATGCCTGATAGGTGTGTGTCTGTGTATATATATATATATATATATATATATATATACTGTATTAACTAAATTTATTTATTGTAACTGTAAATTAATTAATTGTAAATTAACTGTATTAATTAAAGTAATTTTATTTAATACATTTGATTTGATTTGTTTACACCTCGGTTCCCATGTCATTATTCTATCATATATATTGTAGTCTGTTGGACATTGAGGAGATGTGGGATTATTCTCATATGCTTGGGAGATCTCTAGCTCTATATCACACTTAATGGCCCCTGCAAAATGAGCTGGGTATCAAATTGAAAGCACATTGGTTTTAGTGTTCAGGAAAATAATGGATGAGAAAATAGATTTGTGGGAAGAATCAAGCCTACCTGACTTGGCAAGTGTTCAGGCATTTAGCTGTTTTAAGAGCCACTGATAAGTGAACACTAAAATGTGTTTTGTTCTTTCAAGCCAGTGTCACCACTGTTCTATTAATACAACCCCAATTCCAAAGCAATTGGGACATTGTGTAAAATGTAAATAAAAACAAAATGGAATGATCTCATAAGCCCATATTTTATTCACAATAGAACACAGAACACATATCAGATGTTGAAAGTGAGACATTTTACCATT
>JAOUQY010000019.1:8962504-8974048 GCA_028566355.1 Doras micropoeus
TTGCATATTTCAGCAAGACAATGCTAAACCATATACTGCATCCATCACAACAGCATGACAGTGCAGTAGAAGAGTCCAGGTGCTGAACTGGCCTGTCTGCAGTCCAGACCTTTTGCGAATAGAACATCTGGCGCATCATGATGTGAAAAATCCAGTAAAGTTAAAACTCTAACATGCAAAGCCAAAGCCATATATCAACAACACCAAGAAACACCGCCG
The DNA here is from genome assembly GCA_028566355.1 of Doras micropoeus. NCBI lineage: Eukaryota > Metazoa > Chordata > Actinopteri > Siluriformes > Doradidae > Doras > Doras micropoeus. Next base: position 8,962,724 of record JAOUQY010000019.1, read on the forward strand.
GCTTCTCTGGGCCCAAGCTCACCTGAGATGGATTGACACAAAGTGGAAAAGTGTCCTGTGTTCTGATGAGTCCACATTTCAAATTGTTTTTGGAAATCGTTGCTGTTGTATCCTCCAGATCAAAGAGGAAAAAGACTGTCCAGATTCTTATCAGTGCAAAGTTCAAAAGCTAGCATGTCTGATGTATGGGGGTGTGTTAGTGCCCATGGCATGGGTAACTTTCACATCTGTGAAGGAACCATTAATGCTGAAAGATACATACAGGTTTGGAGCAACATATGCTGCCATCCAAGCGACATTTTTTTCAGGGACGTCCCTGCTTTTTTCAGCAAGACGATGCCAAGCCACATTATGCACGTGTTACAACAGTGTGGCTTCGTAGTAAAAGAGTACTAGACTGGCCTGTCTGCAGTCCAGACCTGTCTGCCATTGAAAATGTGTGGTGCATTATGAAGCGCAAAATACGACAATGGAGACCCTGAACTCCTGAGCAACTGAAGTTGTACATCAAGCAAAATGGGAAAGAATTCCACCTACAAAACTTCAACAATTAGTGTCCTCAGTTCCCAAACACTTATTGAGTGTTGTAAGGTGATGTAACAAAGTGGTAAACATGCCCCTGCCCAAACTGTTTTGGAACGTGTTGCAGGCATCAAATTCAAAATGAATGAATATTTGCAAAAAACAATAAAGTTTATTCGTTTGAACATTAAATATCTTGTCTTTGTAGTGTATTCAATTGAATATGGGTTGAAAAGGATTTGCAAATCATTGTATTCTGTTTTTATTTATGTTTTACACAATGTCCCAACTTCATTGGAATTGGGGTTGTAGTTAAGTGATATAAGCTCTGTACCTAATACATACTTTGAATTACATGTCTCTTCAATTTGCTGTAATAAGTGAGTTTCTCCAAATACCAGTTTCATAATGTTTTTGGGTCATTTTTTTTAATCCTAGCTTATCTCTGGATCCTCCTGCTTAGACCTCTGTTCATAAATCTCTAGTTAGGCCCCTGTATTCTTTTTTATAGTGTGAAATGTTCCTACTGTCATCCTGCTGATACGATCTTGTAATGTTATCAAACCAGTTTTTTGTAAAAAGCTAAAACATGTATAGTAAAGTACTCATAGTGTTTATTATAATTATAGGTTTCTAAAGATGCTATATGACTTGTTTTAATTGGTAACCTTATTGCTATTATATTAGATTTGATATCTGTTTAAAAAATACACTATTTTGCCAAAAGTATTTGCCCGTCTGCCTTCACATGCATATGAGCTTGAGTGACATCCCATTCTTAATTCATAGGGTTTAATATGATGTTGGCCCACCTTTTGTTTATATGTTTGTAAATTGTATATATATTTTATGATTCAGTTGAATAAATGCTCTCATTCAGAAAACATCACTGTGTCAGTCTTGTGATTATTTCTCCCTGTTTTTTTCAAGGGTGTAACACATGCAACCATTTAAGATGTTCCACTTTCAAATTTATTAATACAACCTCTAAAATCACAGCACCTAAAGGATCAGACTTTGTCACCCATCACCCCTTATGCATCACCACAGAGGTTGTTTATCATCAGTCTTGCAAGATATGTAATCAGCTGTACATCAGAAAAAGAAGAGTGCTTGATCATTTTGTATGGCACCTTTATACCATCAGGATGAAGGATTTCTCTTTTCCTGACAGTAATGGACACAAAATTAATGACATCTCTGTTTGCATCATTAGATTTTACAAGAACAATGAAGTGAGGAAATGTAGGGTCTGTTGTATTCATGGTCTGAGCAAAGCCTATTCAGCATATTTTTTTAAAGATGGCTTTTACTGTGAACTGTGAAGCATTCACACTTCTGTTACATAACATATCTCACATGTCCTCAAGTGCTATGAACAGTGCATTATGGGGAACATATTCCCAAGCCATATTTTAAACATTTTATGTTTAACAACTCAGGGACACAAAGCTTATTTACATTCTCAGAACTTTAGAGCCTCATGGAAGGAATGTGATGTTTTGTCTACAGCTATTTTGAATATCTACTGGTTTTAAGCCTTAGAACTTCTTTGCTTGCACAGCTGATATAAACAGATGAGCCAAAAGATTATGATTATCTATATAATAACTGTGTATGCTCCACATCCCAACCAAACAGCTCTAACACACTGATACATGTACCCTCTAAGATCTTTGAAGGTGCTCTGTATCTGGCACCAAGGAGCAGATCACTGAACTTCCATTGGCTTCTATGTTTTCCACATCAGAGAAGATGCTTCTCTGATGGTCCCACAAAACTGGATAATGCAACTTAGTCTATTATTTATTCATGCACAGTATATAGTTATTTTACCTGGAATGAGAGAGAAAGGTTGCTTCAAAAGTTGCTGTGATAAATGAGGCTAGTTAGGACCACATGGGCAGCAACACAGATACTGGTGTGGGTACACTGAAATGGCTCATTTATTTACTATAATGACCATATGAATCTAGGTTTCATAGCTATTAATATTCCATTTATATACTGTATAAATGAGACACAATATGAGTCACCATGGTAACATTACTATGCAATGATTACTAGCTGCAACTCACTATGACTACCTGAACTTAGCTCCAACAGCACAGCAAGTGATGTCACACACAGCATACAAACATTTAAACAAACCATGTCTTAAAGGCACACCATGTCTTTACGGCTGTTAAAGCACTAAGGAGATTGATTAAAAGCACACTTTATTTTCTAATTTTTATTAGAAATATTAGTAATATTATATTACTATAACATGTTAGAGTATTATTAATAGTCTGATATTTATACCAAAATAGGCTATATTATGATTTATTAGGAGAAACCAAGCATTTCTATGTAAAGTCAGATATTCTGCATCCCCATATACAGGATTGATCCTTGTTTCATAACCAAATTTGAAATGACTGTGATTTTGATTCTACTGTGACATTGGGAATCAAATTAGACTCCCTGAATTGTCGACTCATTTACTCATTTAGGGTGAACAAAGGGTGAACATTGAAACAATTTTAAAACATCCAGCTCAAATAAAACTCTTTTGTTACACATCCAGGTATGTATTGTCTAAGGCATTTCTAAAAATGTTTGGAAAGCATAAGAAGTATGAGGAGTGAGTGAGTAAACAATGAGAGAACATGCATGTATTTTCTGAGCTAACTAGTTGGCTAAGCTAACTGGTTGGCTCATTAGCATGTTACCTCAGCCTGGTTACTGATATTAATACGACATTTTAAAAGTAAAGTTAATTTAATATATTAGGTGTATACATTAAACAGAACTCTGTTGTTTCTAGTGACCATTAACTTGGCACCAAGAGTGCAGAAAGTTAAATAACATTTCAAATGTTAACTAGAAAGTACAATTCCCGATGAAACTGTGTTGCAGTGGTCATGTGCCCATGTATGCCAGAGAGACAATGACTAAAAAATAAACAAATTCAGAAAATCGGTGAATAGAGTAATAGCTAAATTTGTTCAGGACTCAATTCAATTTGATTAGCATAGTTTACTTTATTCATGTCAGGACATGCCAACTTCAGTGCCTCAACCACTTTGGATAGGCTGTGACCAAGTTTGGGATCAATGCCCTGTGAGGGACCTCTGTGCCTGTCAGGCCTGTCACAACTTCAGTTGCTCAACAGTCTGGGGTATCCACACATTTTCAATGGGAGACAGGTCTGGACTGCAGGCAGGCCAGTCTAGTACCTGCACTCTTTTACTACGAAGCCACACTGTTGTAACACGTGCAGAATGTGCCATCAGAGATGCTGGCTTTTGAACTTGAACTTGGAACTCCCGGAGGACACAATGTCCATGATTTCCAAAAACAATTTGAAATGTGGAATCGTCAGACCACATGACGGTGTTTCTGGGTGTTGTTGATATATGGCTTTCGCTTTCGAGTTTTAACTTGCACTTGTAGATGGAGCGGCGAACTGTGGTCACTGGTTTTCTGAAGTGTTTCTGAGCACATGTGGTAATATGTGTTACAGAATGATGTCGGTTTTTAATGCAGTGCCACCTGAGGGATCGAAGATCACAGGCATTCAATGTTGGTTTTCGGCCTTGCCGCTTACTTGCAAAGGTTTTTCCAGATTCTCTGAATCTTTTGATGATATTATGGACTGTAGATGATGAAATCCCTATATTTCATGTTGGGAAACGTTGTTCTTAAACTGCTGGACTATTTGCTCATGCAGTTGTTCACAAAGTGGTGAACCTCACCCCATCGTTGCTTGTGAATGACTGAGTCTTTCACTCTTTATACCCAATCATGACACTCACCTGTTTCCAATTAACCTGTTCACCTGTGGAATGTTCCAAACAGGTGTTTTTGAGCATTCCTTAACTTTCCCAGTTTTTTGTTGCCCCTGTCCCAACTGTTTTGTTGCCCCTGTTCCCAAATGTTGCAGGCATCAAATTCAAAATGAGTGAATATTTGCAAAATCAATAAAGTTTATGTATTCAATTGAATATAGGTTGAAAAGGATATGCAAAACATATTCTGTTTTTATTTATGTTTTAGACAACATCCCAACTTCATTGGAATTGGGGTTGTAATTTTCTATAAATATTATTTTTCTTTTCTGGGGTTACATATATATAATATATATTTATTTATATCTGTTTATCCCCTTCCCTCTTTATATTTCATTATTTTCCCTTTTTCTCTCCCTCTATCGGCTGGGCTGAAGAATAACAGCCCAGGCTTCCGTGCAATTGGGTCCACTTTCCCAGGCCCCCTGTGGCAGGTGGAACCTTAATCTGACGTCAACAATGGTAATTACAATGTGAATTAATGGAACGTTCCACCATTAATTTCTATGGGACACTAAAAATATTAAATCCTTGTTTGAGCTGATTTTCACCCTCCAAACAAATGCTGATAACTTGAAAAATCTTCAACCTATTGCTTAACTGAAGAGATTGTGTGGGACAGGATTCCCTGTGTGTATTGAGAAATAACTTTCTGAATTATGACAGTTAAAAACACATGAAACACTATGGAAAACTGAATCTGATTTTGCCAAATTAACATAGATATCAATGAGGCAGGTTTCTGTCCCTTTTGCCATCATAACTCAAAATATAATTTGTCCAGAAATGAGATATTTTGAGGGTTCAAAAAGGGGAAGTATCTCAACCAAATAACTGTTTTTGGTGGAAGTATAAGAAGTGAAAAAGTAAATTAATGCATTTTACCGTCAGCCTTAGAGCATATGTGAGAGCATTATGACATCACCCACTCTAGCTGTTACCATAATAATTAATGGAGTATAATCGAAAGAGTGATAGAAAGAGAATGAAGATGTAATTTGACATGATGCATCTTGGTGTACCCAGATCCAAGCATGTCAGATTTCATGGTTAAAAATTTAAACTTGACTGCTTTACAGCATTTAAAAAGACATTCAAGCAAATGGGAGCTTTTGTTCATGGAAAAATTAGAAGTAGCATGTGTATATATGAACATTTCCCTTAGCTTACCTTCTTCTGAACATTCTGTTTGTCCCATGTTGACATCTTGAAAGAAGAAGTGGAGATACACAAAGAGAATTAGTTGTAATAATAATAATAATAATAATAATAATAATAATAATAAAATCAGAGAACAATTAGTTAGTCACTTTGCAACACACTACATAATTAGCACAGTAATTTTATTTCTCAAATGACCACTTACCATAACGCAGTCCCCTTCGGCCAGTGCACAGCCCCAACAACCGCTGATTTGCTGAGGAATCTGACATCATTGCTAATGCATAGAAGAGTTTTGCATTGCATCAATCAATAAACTTTAAACACATTACACATAGAATTATTTAACATATTCTGAAGTAGCAAGACTGTATTAATATATTATTGTAGAATTACTTTAACGATATTCACTGTATTTACAAAAATCTTTTTTTTTCCAGTGTACTATTGTACATATACAGCTAACATAATATGCGGAATTCAGAATAATTGGAACATAGTGTACGTCTCTTCAAGCATACTTAAAATGTTAGCACTCTTGAAGTGTACATACTAATACACTAATGCACATTTCATCAAGTTTCTTCATCAGGAGCATCACATCACCTTTCATACAAAAAGCAGTTCAAAGTGCTTTACAAAATGACAACTACTGTATATAAAACAACAAAACAATGGATGCCAGTAAACAAATAAATGAGAGCATTCAAGAGAAATACTTAAAAATTAGAACATTGAAAGACATATATTATTTATAAATATTTAATTAAAACTGAATTTAAGATTCTGAGAGAAGCAGATTATGAAACCTCTGTAGAGAACCTAACACCCCAGCTTCCTTAAATGTGAAACTACTGGGGTGTTTTGTCTCAGGAAAAAAAAGAGAAGCAAAATACGAGTTCTTACAAGGGTTTTGTTGTGATATTTGGGTACCAAGCTTTGCTGTAATAAATCATTCACTGCTTATTGTTAAAGTCTCATTCAAACCCTGTTTTAGAAATCCATGGAGTGTTTAAATGTTAATAATAAGCAGGAAATGATCAAGCCACATTCCATGACACATTCTCTAATGACCATTATTTATTTCAGTCTCCTCAGATGATGCTATCTTATACTGATCCATTTACCACTGGGTTTAAATGGGAATGTCATTAGCACGGGATGTGAGGGTAATTACTCTGTCTTGTTAACTGTGAATAAAATGGCAATTAATAACCAGCTTGTGTACAAATAGGCACAAAAGCAGTGTTTTTTAAAGAGTGTAATGATCCCACACAGAAAGGAGCCAAGTGCAGTATACTTTTTATTGCACAGCAGAAACCCAAAACAACACAAACGAAACAAGGAACAACCTGAGCATGATGCAAAAACAAACCAAGTGAAACAGTGGCTATGTACAGGGTCCAGGGTGTGGAGATAGTTCATAAACTTAGCGTGAGGCACAGCAAAATGAATGCAAGGTCCCAAAACACAAAACACATGATGCATCACAAAGGCAAGGAATAGAACAAGTAACTTAGCTTTTGATACAAAAGTCTTAGAGCAGGTGCAAAGCATCCATGAAAACCAGCAATGTTGATCCCACTGGGGAAAGCTCCAACAGTTCCTTTTATGCTTCCCCAGGGCAGGCTTTAGAATAATCAAGATGGACGCCACTAGGTGCGCCTTGTTGTGAGTGCCTCCTGGGAGTTGTATTCCAAGGCTGTAGTCCACTCCCAGGAGGCTTTTGGCACCCTCTGGCCACCATGGTTGTGACAGAGCCCCCCTCCAATGAGCTAACTCCGGGAGCCTTTACTCACTTTCTTGGTCTCCCTGGTTTGCATGGGGCAGGCTTGTGTGGATACCTGTCATGGAACTCATGGACCAGGAGGGGGTTGAGGAAGTCTTTGGCTGCCACCCGAGAGTTTTCCTCCAGGCCATACCCCTCCCAGGCCACCAGATACTAGATAGAGCCCTGCCACTTTCTTGAGTCAAGGATCTCTCTGAGTGTGGCATCTGGACCCTGTAAGAGACTTCATTAATACGCTTTGAAATAGGAAAGAGACCAATGTACCTGGGGCTGAGTTTTTTTATGCCCATGGGGTTGCCGAAGGCTTTGGTTGACACCCAAACTCTGTCCCCTGGCTGGTAGGTCAGAGTGGCTCCTCGCTTCATATCTGCGACCTACTTCATTTGGGCAATGACTCGTGATAAGCTCTAACACATGAGGACCCAGACCCTTTCACTCCTTTGGAACCAGGAGTCGACTGTGGTGTTGTCTGTGGGATTAGCATTCCATGGGTATAGGGGAGACTGATGACCCAGAGTGACTTTGAACAGAGTGAGCCCTGTGGCAGAGTGCTTGATAGAGTTCTGGGAGTACTCAGCCCAGGGAAGATAGTGTGTCCAATCTTGGGGCTGTTGCTGGCAATACAGCTGGAGAAACTTCACCAGATCCTGGTTGACACACTCTGCCTGGCCGTTAGCCTGAGGATGACAACCAGAGGTTAGACTTACTGAAACTCCAAGCTTTTCTAGGAAGGCGGTCCATAGAAGGGAGGTAAACTGAGGGCCTCTGTCACTGACTATGTCCTCTGGGAGCCCATAAAACCTGAAGACTTCTTGAAACAAAATCTCAGCAGTTTCCATGGCAGTGGATAGGCCTGACAAGGGAACAAATCTTACACCTTTTGAAAATCAATAGACTATGACAAAAATGGCAGTCTTGCCCTGTGACTGAGGCATATCAGTGAGAAGGTCTATAGAGAGGTGTGACCACGGCCTCTCTGGTGTGGGCAGAGGCCGCAGCTTCCCTACTGGCAAGGTACGTGGGACCTTGGCTTGGGCACAGACAGAGCATGATGAGACAAATCTCTGGATAACCATGTTCATATGAGGCCACCAGTATTTAGCCTGTAGGAGCTCGCCAGTGCATAGTGTGCCAGGATGTCCCATTCCCAGAGAAGTGTGAGCCCAGGTGATGAGAGGGCTGCGAAGAGATGCGGGGACGAACAGTCTGCCAGGAGGGCACTGGACACTACCTCTGGCAGGTTGTTGCTCCTGGATCTTTTGATCAAGTTCCCAGAAGATTGCTTGGAGGAACTTTGACTCAGGGATGATCGGCTCTGGTTCCGTGGTTTCCATCTCGGGCTTGTGAATATGGGGCAGGGCATCAGCCTTCCTGTTCCCCTGGAGCTGTTCCAGGGCTGATGGAATGAGAGGCAGAGAGTATGGATACCTCACCGAGACCTTGTTTAGGCCCCTATAATCAATGCAGGGCTGGAGGACACCTCCAGCCCCTATAATCAATGCAGGGCTGGAGGACACCTCCATTCATATCAGCAAAGATGACTCCAGCCAAGGCGGGCAATGAGGTGTTCCAGATATGACCCTGAGCCAGGGCTTCTTGGATGTACTCGTCCATCATGCGGTGTTCAGGCAGTGAGAGGGCATTCATTTTATTTCTGGGAGGTGTGCAGCCTGGCCAAAGATCTATGATGCAGTCTAATGGCCTGTGCGGAGGTAGTCCCTTGGCATTCTTCTTATCAAATACCTCCATGAGGTCATGGTATTCTACAGGGACTTGGACATTGGGCGTGGGTCTTGGGGCTTTCTTGTGAGCTTGTGAGTTGTGAGCTCTGGGCATACTCTGAGCTTGTGACAGTTCTTCAATCTTACAGACCCGGATCCAAAAATGGCAAAGCAGCTGCCCTGTCCTGGATTCACGTGCCTGAGGCCAAAACCACAGAACCCGAGCCTATCATCCCCAAATTGAAATTCCTCCAAGCCATAGTCTGGGAACTTGAGCAGAAGATCTTGGAGCAACAGCCCACCAGAGGCAATGGCCAGTGCCCACCAGACAAGCTGTTCATGCTCGCATACCTGTAGAGCTCCCTCATCGCCTGGGCCCATGTCACTCCTGGATCAGGACACCCCAGCACCTGATGCACTCTCGAACTCATACGAGCTAAGTATTGGTTGCCTTGCATGAATATTGATGTCCAAGAATTTGTCATGTCATTCTCTGCCTGTGCCCAAGCCAAGGTTCCATGCGCACTGCCTGCAGGTAAGCTGCAACCTCTGCCTGTCCCAGAGAGACTGTGGTCACATTTGTCTATTGATTTCCTCACCGATTTACCTCAGTCATAGGGCAAAACAGCCATCCTTGTCATTGATGATCATTTTCCAAAGATGTGAAGTTTAACCCCCTGACAGGTCTCCCCACAGCCATGGAAACCACAGAGATCCTTTTCCAGGATGTCTTCAGGTATTACAGCCTCCTGGAAAACATAGTCAGCGATAGGGGTCCCCAAGTCACCTCCCGCATATGGACCATGTTCATGGAAAAGCTTGGGGTGACAGTGAGTCTGACATCTGGTTACCATCCCCAAGCCAATGACCAGATGGAGCACGTGAACCAGGAGATGATGAAATTCCTCCAGTAGTACTGCCAGCATCAGCCCCAAGACTGGGCTCGTTACATCCCCTGGGCCGAGTACTCCCAAAACTCGATCAGACCAGCAACTGGTCTCACCCCATTTGAAGTTATCCTGGGTCACCAGCCTCCTCTGTACCCATGGAATGCTATGCCCACAGATAACTCCAGTAGAGATAGCTGGTCCAAAGGAGTGAAAGAGTCCTGTCCCTCATGCACCAATGGCTGCCGCTTGCTATCGCCCAGATAAAGAAGGTTCTGGACTCCAGGAAATGGCAAGGGGAAATATAGTTCCTGTTGGCTTGGGAAGGATAAGGCCCCAAGGAGAACTCCTGGGTGGCAGCCAGGAACATCTTCAACCCACTCCTGAGCCAGGAGTTTCACACCAGTTACCCCAACAAGCCCGGTCTACGTAAACAAGGTCCACCCAAGAAGAGAGTAAGGGCTCCCAGAGTTAGCCCCTTGGAGGGGGGCTCTGTTATGTCCACGGCCACAAGAGGGCACCAAAAGCACCCCAAGAACAAATTACAAGCGGAAACTACAACTCCCACCAGTCAGCGATAAACAGAATAACCTGCGGGCCATTAGCGCCATTTTCCTTGGGCTTGCACTGGGGAGCATAAAAGGACTTCACAAACTCTCCCCAGTGTGGATCAACATCAGTTTACTCAGACCGATGTTTTGCATCTTCCCTGTGATTGTTCCAAGCTAAGTACTTTGCCTTTTGCTACCCTTAGTTACGTACTTCCTGTTTTTTGCTTCCTGATTTGCTCATGTTTTTCCATATGTTTTTCACCCCATCTCCAGTTCGTCATCGCCAGATAGTGGTGGGCTCCAGTCCTGTTTTCTCCCCGCTCTTTTGGCTTTTCCCTGAGGTTTTTGGACACTATCACCCTGCCTTTCGTCTCCCGTTTTTGCTTTGTTTCACCAAGCTCCAAACATTGTTTTTGTTATTCTATTTTTTGGACTTTTTTGGTGCCACGCTGCGTACAATAAATATACTGAACTTGACTCCGACTTGTGTGGGATCATTACAATTTTCAGCTGGGCTGAGCAATAACAGCCCAGCTTTCCTGCACTTGGATCCTTTTCCCCCCATCCCAATCATAACATTAATTAGCACTTATTACCTCTATTAATTTAACAGTAATTGTTAAAGAGTTAGCATTAATTAGCTACAGTAATAATTGTCAGTGGAAATCCTCACAAGTATAGCAGTACAAACATACAGGGGTTAGACAATAAAACTGAAACACCTGTCATTTTAGACCACAATAATTTATTAGTATGGAGTAGGGCCTCCTTTTGCGGCCAATAGAGTGTCAATTCGTCTTGGGAATGACATATACAAGTCCTGCACAGTGGTCAGAGGGATTTTAAGCCATTCTTCTTGCA
>JAOUQY010000019.1:8983398-8994639 GCA_028566355.1 Doras micropoeus
TATTATTATTATTATTATTATTATTATTATTATTATTATGTATTCTTGTGGATACTTATTAAATATTGTCTGTTTTTGTTACCTTTAAATGTTCTTCTCAACTACCATTTCATCCACTGTAATCAATTTTTATGATCAGTGTGTGATTGAACAATGTCAGTCATCAGACTTGCAATTGTAGTGTGAATGAAGTCAAAGGTCTAATTGCCCTTGGTGGCTGAATTGTGATTAATGGTTACACATTAATATACCAACGAGTGAAGTTCATTACGGAAAAATACACTATATTGCCAAAAGTATTCACTCGTCTGCCTTCACACACATATGAACTTGAGTGACATCCCATTCTTAATACATAAGGTTTTATATGATGCCAGCCCACCCTTTGTAGCTATAACAGCTTCAACTCTTCTGGGAAGGCTTTCACAAGGTTTAGGAGTATGTTTATGGATCTTCCAGAAGCACATTTGTGAGGTCAGACATTGATGTTGGATGAGAAGTGACCCTGCTCTGTCATTTTATGTGGCCTACCAATTCGTGGCTGAGTTGCTGTCTTTCCCAATCACTTACACTTTCTTATTATACCACTGACAGTTGACTGTGGAATATGTAGTGGTGAGGAAATTTCCTCACTTGTTGAGGAAACTTGTTGCATGGGTGGCATGCAACCACGCTGGAATTCACTGAGCTGCTGAGAGTGACCCATTCTTTCACAAATGTTTGTAGAAGCAGTCTGCATGCCTAGGTACTTATTTTATACACCCATGGCCATGGAAGTGATTGGAACACCTCAATTCAATTATTTGGATGGGTGAAAACTTTTGGCATATAGTGAAGATGGTGGTTACCTGGACTGGTGAGCTGGAGCATTTTAATTTGAGGGAAATATATATAACCACAGCAACTGCTTGGATTTTGCATGCAATCTTTTACGTATCTTGTGCTGTTTAAGCACTCTAACAGAGTTTTGAGATACTTTTTGTGTTTCTCTTTTTCAGTTATTTCTAAATGATCAAATAGTGTCCTGGAAAGTGCTTTTTTGAGGCCAATACTAAAAGATCAGCTTTACGTGCAGTACAAGCTGCGCAGTATAAGCTGCCAAAGCAGTTTGATTGTCAGTCATGATAGGTAGGGATAAGGAAAAACAGAGAAAACATCTGGTGTTACACTGTTTGCTAAAGCAGAGCATGGCACAAAACATACTGTCAGATGCAGCCCTTTCCATATCAGTGTTTCTACAAAAAGTTTAATATTTATTGATTTCAACTGTATATTAATCCTTACAGTGTTACTGGATATGGTTGGCAACAGAATGTCTCCAGATATTGGCTGTGGGTGATGAAAACCTTCTACATATTTATTAAGGCCTGGATGCACTAGTGGTCATGGTTCAATTCAATCCACTTTTAGGGTGTGTTCAGACCTGTCAGCTTTAATTCAATTAAAATGATCCCTGGTGTGATTGATCATTTTAGTGCAGTTTGTTAGAGTAAGTGTGAACATTTCCTTTAACACTCTGGTCTACAGAAAATAAGCAGATCAAGACCGCCTGAGCAGGTGGGTCTCAGTCCATTTCTAAATTAATTCTGGTGCAGTTCATTTGAAGTATAAACACAGTATGAATTAAAGGCATCTAAACAAACCAAACACAGAACATGATGTCACAAGATGTGACAATAAATGGGCAGTAAGAGATCAGAGTGCATTGCAGTGCATTTCTGGCACTGTTTTGATTCCTTTATCCATTTTACGAACTCTTGCTGTGTTTCCAGTTGGTGAAAATACCACCAGGTATACATAACCAAGATAAGTACATTAAGCCCAGTGTGGACCATTGTTCTGATGACTGGCTTGCAAAATATATACCATACATGCATCATGTCACTTTTTTTTTACTTATTTTGGTTCAACTGTACAATTGTGAGTGTGAACACTAAGCAAACCAGGAATAAAATGTAACAATATACTCTTGTTTGCTCTGGACCAAGGGAACCAAACTACAAGTATGAACACAACCTTAGTTTTACAAAAATGTTCAAAAAGTTCAGGTTGTCTATGGTTGACAATATATAATCTCCTATATTAATGAAATTCATTCTGAGCAACCACCAACACAGCTATCATGGCTCAAGTAGGATTTAATGTAACCAGGCCTTCTAACCATATACACTGAAGTACCAGATAAACTGCTCCAGGTGCTGGAGCCTATGCAAAATACATAGCAACGCAACCTATGCACATCATTGGTTGCATCCACCAGCATGTATAGAAAGTGATAGACATCTATGGAAGCTTCTAGAGCTGTTTTTGCCATGAGAATGGCAAGTTATCATGATTTTGTCAGATCTCAGAACTCGTCAGATGGGTCAAAGCATTTTGGAGGTAGAAGCAAATTTTGGATTTTCACGGATGAGCATTTCAAGGGAGTACAGTAACTACAAGAATTCTGTCAAAACCTTTAACTTACGACAGCAGTGTAGCCATATAAAGACTCTGGGTGAACGTGACCAGCTGGCAAGAATCATTTCATGTGATAGGTGTGCAAAACTGCCTCAAGTAAAATCGGAATTCAATGCTGGGGCCTAAACAAACATAGGTGTGAGGATTGTGCAATGTTCCCTTCAAGATCCCATGGGGGACCTACCAAGTATTAAATGGTATACCAGTTTTTCTGTTACTTCAGTGTGTTCATTCCCTTTCATCACTCTCAACCAATACTAAAGATTAAACTGAATAAAACCAATCAAATCGTCTGGATTTGAAACCAGTTTAAAATATAAACAACACAGTCACAAATCTTGAATGAACATGGATGCAAAATGTAAATACCAATGTAAATACTGATAAAAACGAGGAATATCTGACTATTCTGTTTCTTGTGATTATAGATACCATATTGTCCCCAAATTACCCACTGAAATGCAGCTTCAAAAGAAAATTTAACACACACAACAAATATCTGACAGCCCACAACATGTGACTTGGATAATCAATTCAAGAGTAACACAATACATTAAATGTATGATAAGACAAAAACAAACTTCTGACTGAGTGAACATTTAATATTTATACATCCTTTCCCAGCATAAGCCTGTATTTTAGGGGGAAAAAAGCATTTGAAAGACTGTGGCCCAGATCTCTCAGTCACTATGGCACCCCCATGTCAGTGTCTTTAAAAGTAAGTTTCTTAATGCATGATGTTTCAGAAAAGTTCAGTCTATATCATCCATCCATTACAGTTCTATATTGTTCTATAATTAAGTCCAGTCTGGTACTCTGTACTTCAACCAGGAGGAATAAATAAATAAATAGAAACAATAGATACATAAATATCTTCTTTTTTAGATAAATACATATTTACACCTGGGAATAATTTGTCTTGGCTTAGAAAATGACCTCCCCAGTTCTGCTGCATGGTGTCTTTTTCTGGATCTCCCAATCAGTAGACCTCATCAAAATAGGAAAGAAAGAACACACACACGCACACATGCATGCACCCACACACACACACACACACACACACACACACACACACACACAAACACACACACACACACACACACACACACACACACACACACACAGGAAATCCTTCAGATAGGGTACAATGTGGCTTTAGCACTGTGCATATAGCACGGCCCAACTCTCATTTCACACTCTGCCAGGTTTTTTGGAGTCCTGCCCAACTCCTCACACACAGTCTGATCATTCTCCACCTTTTAATCTTTTACAAAGGCAAACTGTCTGTATCTTTTACAGAGTGGTATTAAAATGTGCAGAAAAGACTGGATCCAATGATCATCCACTGGGCAGCTCCAGGACTGAGGACAGTGTCTATGGAACAGCAGTGTTGTGTTGTTAGCTTGGCACAGTAGGCACAGGATGGCAGGCAGTGCTAGGACCTTTCTTCATCAGGCTGTGCCGGGGCATAGTATCCTGCCAGCTGCCTGAAGCGAGGCCCCCAGTCCCTGAGGTAGGAGAAGTCCTGCTCTGAGTTTGTGGACAGAGTGTGGATGGAGCTTAGTGAGAGTGCTGGTGAGACACTGCCCTCCAATGCATATGTCTGAAATGAGTCATAGGGAGGCACCGATGGGTCTGCATCTGCCTGCTCCACCTTCTTCCTGATATAGCCTTTAAACAGGGAAAAATCGTCTACCTCTCTGTTAGAGTTCACATGGTTTGGGATGCGGTTGGGAAGTGACTCAGAGCTCTTGGCTTCAGGGAAGTCATAGAGATTGCGCAATGCACTCATGTCATAGGCCTGTGTGTCTTGCTCACCTCCACCCTCATCATTATACTTGATGACGTTGTCGCGCATGTCTTCTTCTTCTTCACACATGCGCTGACCCTTCCTGTGGCGCTTTAAGGTCACGATCAGCAGTACAATGACTATTGAGAGAAAGTGATAGATGGGACATGTGGGAAAAAGATGGCATGACAGTATTACTTATCAGAAAACTGAATACAAGAGCTAAATTTAAACTCACAGCAGGGCATGCAGACTTTCATGTACTTTGGTAAATATCTCTTACACATTTAATTTAGGGAAAATGGTAACCTATCAAGCAATTACTATTCTTTTAAAACAATTAAAAAGGCTCAGCAGAATTGGATTCAACAAGGTATTTACTGTTAAAACCTGATGCTTAGTTTAAAAGGTGCTTCATGCCATTTAAGGTGATTTATTATTTAAACATAAAAACAGTTCTTATTTGACAATTCTTCAAAGGCACTCTTCCTCCTGCTGTGAATGCCTTATCATGAAGTATGCAAAAAAGGAATTATGCCTTCCATCTGTTCTAATAAATAAAAATTATGGCCACAAAGCATTCAAAATTGGCTATAACTAAAAGAAAAACAAATTCCACTCATATGAGACAACGATTAGATAGATGTTTTCCAAAAGTGACATTTCTTTGAAAATTTTAGATAATTAGCTCAGATTAAATGTGATATCAACTGAGGCTTAAAAGCGGCATCTGTGCAGGAAACTGCATATTAATTAAAGTTAAATTTTAAGACCAACAGCCTCTGAAGCTGTTTATACCCTTCAAGACATCAAAGTAAATGAATAAGTCTCAAATTAGTGTTTAAGTCTCAAGTAATGATTAAATAAGGCACATTTTCAACAGGAAATTATACTATTAACATAACATTAACCCTAATTCTTTGGTAAACAAACAAAGAAACAAACAAACATATTTTAAGAGCAAATGTCACTTCTGTACAATTGCTCCTGTGCAATTTGCTCCATAATATTCAGAACCAATCAGAAGCATACACAGAGGAGAGCACACAAAGAGGATTAACAAACAGACCCTGACATGAGTAGTTTGGGAAGTAAGGTTCAGCATTCTGGAGTCCTTGTGAATAGCCCTGTATGAGTAACTAATGTACACGGTGCTCCCATCACCCATGGACTGACCCCCTCATAAATCAACTTTTCTGGTTGAAAAGTACACACATACACCCAGTTGTCCACATGATGTAAAAGAAAACGTGATTCATCAGACCAGGCCATCTTTTTTTCATTGCTCCATGGCCTAGTCCTGATGCTCATGTTCCCATGGTGCAGTTTTCAGTGGTGGACAGGGGTCACCATGGGCACTCTGACATGTCTGAAGCTCTGCAGTCCTATATACAGCAAGCTGTGCACTGTAAAAAAAAAAATATAGTAAAAAAACTGCAATTTTCTGGCAGCAGAGGGCACCAGAAAATGTCTGTAAAAAAAACAGTAATTATCTGTAAGGGCGTAGAATTGGGTAGGGACAGTAGGGACATGTCCCTACCAATATCCAGCAACTAGTAAATTGTCCCTAGCAATAATTTTGACAGTTTTCACAGGGTTAACAGATCTCGTTCTCTACTATGAATCCTGTTTCCCTGACCCACATCACTAATTCTTGTTAACGTGTGAGAGGCTGTGGTTGTAGGAAGTGCCAGAGAACTCTGTGAACTATGTGTTCCCAGGCTGAGTGTGAGACATTGTCCTACAGAACAAAAATTCTGTCTCGTATTGATTCAGTAAAGTACAGTACATTTTATTTTTAAATGAGGTACAATTCCGTAGGGCTACTATACAGAATTGGTGGCACCCATAAAAGTTAATGCATGTGTGCGTGCGTGTAACCAACAAATACTTCAAGAAATGTCAATGGCAACACATCCATTTTTCAGTTTAAATAAAAATGTATGGTGTTCATGTATTCATGAGCATGGTGTTATTTCATCAATGGAGATCATACTACAGCAGATGTGTCTTTAAAAATCGTGGCTGTCTGCGCCCATTGCACTGAAATTCTACCAGGCCATCCGCAGCCGCTATGGAGAACAGAGGGATAACTTACTATTGGTCCCGATATTGTTTGTATTAATTCTGCATGAGTAGGAAGGTTTCTTTGAATGGATTTGTAATTTTGAGTAAAAGCACTTTACAGTTGGTCATGACATCTACTTAGGTGTGCAAAATTTGTATGTTAAACATTTACAACCTTTTTGTAATTACAATATGAAAAAGACTGATCACATAATATTAAAGTGATTAATTGCTTAGTCTTAGTTTTGTTTGGAATGACAAAAACAACATTTTTGTGACTCTAATTAATAGTCTCTTGGAAGCATATTTACATATATATAGCAGAAGTTTAGCTTTCATGAAGTCAACATCTTCCTAAAATTATATATTACCTCAAAGTAGCATACCTTTTGGTAAAAGGCCACCTCAGCTTTTTGAATTGCTGTTTATAGATCCTTGAGCAGATTCACTTCCACAGGTTTAGTTACAGGGAATTCAGGGCATTATTCATTATGATAAAGCTCAGGAATCCTAAGATGGTAATACACTTTTACTTGAAACAAGCCTGTAGATTGGTGTTAGGTTGGTGTACCATTGACTAACAGCTTTTATTTTATTTTATATTATTTTATTTCATTTCATTTCATTTTCCAAAAACACCTAGGTTAATTGTCTTGTGTTACATGTAGTGGAAGATAGCACCCAAGGTTTGATGGTTTGCTTAGAGCATTTGACTGTGTAATAGACTTAACTGTTGTAAATGAACTCAGAGAAAGGTCCTGTTCATTTGCTATTGTTAATATTAACCTACTAGTCAATAAATGTTATGCCAAATAGAAGACTAACCAACAGTTATGCATATTCCTATTATTAGTAGAATATTTGAATATATATTTTAAAGCTGTTTGTGCACATTAACAACACATTGTGGCCACCACTAGACATCCCTTTGCTACCCCTGGGCTAAGCCAGATAAAACTTTCCTAGAACCACCTCTGCTGCCAGATAGTAGTCAATATTACAAAATTCATTAATGACCATATTCTTAAATTCAGTATCAACATAAAACCTAAATGTCAATCCCTGAATATAGCATTTTTTTTTCAATTATGAATGTTTGCTTTCTTAGATGTTCTACCTTGAAGTACAGAAAATTGTGATGTTGTTGGTTAACATAATAATATAATTAAATAAATAAAAAAACAGATATTTAATGTATTACATTTATATAGATTTTTTGTTAAATCACATTTTAATACATAGTTTATTCTTGCAATATTAAAAGGTTTTAATATAATTTACTGTCATTTTGAAATACAAGGAAAAACTTTACATTTTACTGTTGAAAAACTGTAAATAGACTATTATTTTTATACAGTGTGATGCACTGTGTGTTCTGACACCTTTCTATCATAACCAGCATTAACTTTTTCAGCAACCTGTGCTATGGTAGCTCTTCTGTGGAATTGGACCAGATAGGCTAGCCTTAACTCCTTATGCACATCAGTGAGTTTTGGGTGTCCATGACACTGTAGTTGGTTCACCAGTTGTTCCTTCTTGGACCAATTTTGCTAGGTACTAACAACTGCATACAGGGAACAGCCCACATCTCAGTTTTGAAGATGCTCTGATCCAACCGTCTGGTCGTCATAATTTGGCCCTGGTCAAAGTCACTAATATCCTTACAGTTGCCCATTTTTCCTGCTGCAAACACATCAACTACAAGAACTGACCCCTTACTTGCTCCCTAATATATCCCACCCCTTGACGGCTGCCATTGTAATAAGATAATCAATGTTATCCACTTCACCTGTCAGTGGTTTTAATGTAATGGCTGATCGGTGTAAGTAATGACTGTTTATGAATAAAATAATGTGTTTACATCTACATTTTCTATAAACAGGATGAACAGTTGGCAGACAGAGGGAATAGACTGCTGTTTGAAAAATGTAATACTCTCCTTGATGATAATGAGTCTGTATGAAATTTACATCACTGACTGCATAATATCTAGCGCATCTAATGTACTTTTGTAACTTCAGATATACCATGTGCTGTAGGAAACAGCCAAAAACCATGTAATAAATGATATGCATTAATCAACAAAATAGACATAAGCCTAATAGAATAATTGTACTATTCAATGGTCAACAGCTATAACATTGTTCAAGATGCACATGTGCCATTGTTTACACTATAGAAGTGGCAGCATGTAATGTTTAAATGCTAATAAAAAAATGGAAATTTAGCAAAACAAAACTGAATTAATCTGTGTTTTTTTAATACCAATGCAAAAGAATTCAGAGATTATTAAAGTTAAGAGAAAACAATGAGGCTCCGGGAAAGCAAATGACACAACTGGCATTTTACTTCAAGTAAAGAGACTAGAAAGGCTGAAGAGGATGATGCTTATGATGAAAGTGATTCATATTTTCATTATTTTCCATTACTTTCCATTAAAATCTTTGATAAAATGTTATGTTCCATAAATAAATTAGGTTAAACTGTCGAGTTAGCTGTTGTGTGAAGGCACTTCACACCACCCCATTGTTGATTATTTCCAGTAAGAGCACATCACGTCTTGTGTTATTCCTTACCTGACCTTACTTCTCATTAAGAGACAGGAAGGATATTTTAGTTCTAGTAAATGAATTTTCAGAATTTTATACAATTGAAAACATGAAAATTTCACCATGTGAAGGCTACCACACATGTGTGACAGAGAAGCTCTATTGTGTTTTTTGTCTTTTGTCTTGGCTTGACACGCATTCAACAACAGATGTCATATAAAGTATTGTTAGATATACAGCAGCTGAGTAGAAACAGCATTAATGGCAAAAAAATCCAAAAAAAATTTTACATATTAGTACAGAACAGGACAGAGAGGAATATATGCTATAATACAACATGTTGTCATCATCCTTGGGGATGATCAGAAAAAATCTCTCACTATATTGTAATGCTGATGAAAACTTTTTGAAACATTGACCTATGGAGGAATGTAGATATGTTTGGAATAATTGCAAAATCAAGTCAGAACTGGACGGAAAAACAACTGAGATGGATCATTTAATCCACTAATGAGAATGAAAGAAAACAAAAGCTGTATTCATCTAAATAAAATCAATGAGCCCTTCATCCCACATGAATTACCTTTATTAATTTTTATATTGGTGATTAGAAAACTCCCCTTTTCTCTTGATCTGCATCTGATTAATTAAATTGCAATTCTCTGAGACATGTTACATGAACAATTGGAACCCCAGAGAATATAACAAAAGTTTTTCTAATTAATACCCTATGCTAAAAAATTTTATACAGGTGAATTAGTGATAAGGAATATCTCAAATAGACTGGCATTGGTGTCACTGATGAGATGAAAGAATGTATCACTACACTAGCTAGTGACATATTTTCCTTCAAAGGTTATATTCTTTAAGGAATGAGGTTAATGTTTTATTAATGATCTCTTATCTAGAGGCACAAGTTAGATCAAAGGTCATTAATAATCCATGAGTACAAATGTGATAAGACTGTGATTGTCATGGGGATGATATTATATGAGAGAACTTTCTAGGGTAAGCTCACCAGGATTTCATCTAGACACATGGTGCAGATTCTCTGAGATAAAACCTCTTTGAAGAAGTATGGCCATTAGGTAAGAAGATAGAAGTGAAGTGCTAAAATATAATTTAACTCTCCTGGAAGAACCAAACATCCTGATGAATATAATGTACATTTAAAAAATGTTGTTATTCAATTTTCATGCATTCATCAACTATTATTTTAACTAAACCCTATATTTCTCCATTAGTGATTCAATTTCTGAATACGTCTAAAGATATGAATTTTATATAACATAAATTCAAAGACAATTTCACTTTGAGCAAACTGAAGTATATCAGACATGTTAATGTTACTTCTAGTGTTGAATAATGTGTGTTTCTAATGGTGAAGTCACTCATCATTTTTCTGTATTCTGTTCTGTATCAGCTACAATTCCTAGAGCATTCTTCATCCTTCTTTTTACCCTTGTTGTATTTAGAGTGCACATAATTCTGTAATAACCTATAGAAAGCCCATTTGTCATGCTTGCCCCAATATGAAAAGGAAAAGGTTGCCACCATGATACCACCCAAATAATAGAGGCAAATGTCTTGTATAAGCCAATCCAAAAGAAAGTATGTTGATGATCAAAATACAATAAATAAGATAACCGAGACTGCTACTTAACAAACTGGCTGTGTTTAACATTGTGCTCATGAATACCCACAGAAGTTTCTATTGTGTTCTTTGTCTTTTGTCTTACCTGGCTGGACCCACATCCAACAACAGATTCCATATAAAGTATTGTTAATAGTGCTGTCAAATTAATGTTTTAATGAATGCGCTAACGCTTTAAAGAATTGACCACGATAAAAAAATTTATGCCACTAAAATTTTAACACAGACTAAAAATTAGTTAAATTATACAAACCCGCAGAGCCATCAGTGAACACTATGTTACTTGTTTTAGGCTGCGATCACAAGCTGTATCCCTGCTTCCTACACACTGCACAGGATACAGAATCCCAAGGGCTCTTCATAGGGAACTCGGTCACTAAAACAGCTCTATTTGGAATGTGCTGCAATGTCATCAACAGCGTGTCTTCATTACAGCACTCAGCTGTATTTAGCATGATAAAAAAACACTGTTCAGACTAATTTTGTATGCTGTAGGCACTTTTGAAATAAATGTGATGAAACATCAATGAACTGTGGGTGATGTATTTGAACTGTTTAATGTATGTTTTGGTTGTTGTTTCTCCTGCACAGTGCTTTGATCTCTCATGTTCAGTGTTAGGATCTCCTAGCTCATTCACTACAACCACAAGATATTTAATGTTCAAACAGATAAACTTTATTGTTTTTTGCAAATATTCACTCATTTTGAATTTGTTGCCTGC
>JAOUQY010000019.1:9408119-9421112 GCA_028566355.1 Doras micropoeus
GCAAAAGGAGGCCCTGCACCATACTAATAAATTATTGTGGTCTAAAATGACAGGTGTTTCAGTTTCATTGTCTAACCCCTGTAAGGTCTTTGTTCTGACGCATTAAACAGATCACTGATTTTGCAGAATGACTTTTCAGAAAGACTATATTGTGTTTGATTCCCAAGGCCTTTAAGTAGAGTAAAGGACAACATATGGAATTGGCTATTTGGACCATATCCAATTTAATTAGAAAACAATTAAATCTTAACAATATATTTATCTGATGTTTCAAGAACAACATTCATAAAAATATATATTTTTTACATAAAGTGTTGTCCTCAAATCCTTCTGTCTTTTCATGTAATCCCTTTTCATGTAATCCCAGACTTTATGATGTTGAGAGCAGGGCTCTGTATAGGCCATACCATTACTTCATAGTTCCTGTTTTCGAATCGCTTGCTGGGAGTTACCTGTGTCGGCGTCTTTGAACTTTACTGTTTGAGTGTTACATTTTTCCATACTTCCAACACTCATTTTTTCCCCCCGAGCTATCATTTTGCTGTATTTTTCCACTTTTTTGCAGCAGCCCTTTTCCCTGCTAGTTTTGGCTGTTAGTTGCCTATAGACAGAGAGCGGATGCCATCCACATCTGATCTGCCTAAACAACCTCCACACATCTCCAATAAGGTACAGTAACATTTATCATGGCCAACATTCAGCTTGTTCAGTGTGTGGAGTGCAGGATGTTCAGTCATTCTTCCTCCATCATTAGCAATAATTTTACCTGTGCTAAGTGTATATTAGTTACCTCTCTGACGGAGAAGATTACAGAAGATGTCCGATGCCGTAATATGCTCTGGCCCCATCCCAATGCAGCTTACAGCAGGTTATAGTCACTGAACTGCTGGATGTCCAGGTGGTGCTCTGAAAAAAGGCTTTACAGATAATTGGAGCAATTTGGAGGGCAAGGCTGGCCTGTTAGGGCGGGACAGTGTCCATCCCACTCGGGAAGGTGCTGCTCTCATTTCTTGCAGCATAGCTCATAGTCTCAGCATAGAGCTAGTTAATCTCTGACAATCCAGAGCCAAGGCCAGGGAGCAGACAAACAGGTTAAACCGACTGTCTACTAGTTGAGTCGTCACTCAGGTTCCACCATATTGAGACTGTGTCTGTTCCCCGAGCAAAACAAAAACATAGAAATACTCAAAAATGTTGTTTTAGTAATATAATTACCATAGAATTAGATCATACTGAATACAAAGCCAGCACGTTTGATCTGAATGTAGGACTGTTAAATATTAGGTCTCTCACGTCTAAAGCACTCATTCTACAAAACTATTATTGATCAGGAGTTTAATGTACTGTGTCTAAAAGAAATGTGGATTAAACCAGATGAATATATAGTATTAAATGAAACTAGTCCTCCAGGATACAGTTACATACATCAGCCTCGTCTAACTGGTAGAGGAGGAGGCATCGCAGTTATTTATAATGATAATCTAAACATCTCACAAAAATGTGGACATACATTTGATGCGTTTGAAGTTCTGTACAGTAACATAACATATGTTGCTGCAAAAACTAAGGCTGAAATGAAATGAAAACAATTTAGAGAGAAAAAACTAGCACATTGGTATGACTTTCACACACATGCCTTAAAAAAGAATAACACTTCGCAAACAAGAACGTAAATGGCATCAAACTGAAATGGTAGTATTTCAGACAGCATGGAAGGAGAGAAGAAGAAAATATTAGACAGAAAGTTCATACAACCTTGAAGCCAGACAATCTGATAACAAACCTTGTAGACAGTATAACCATATCAGATCAGCAATTTGAAAGTTTTATTCCCCTTCGAGAGACTGAACTAACCTCATTAATCTCCTCTTCAAAATTGTCAACCTCTGTATTAGATTCTTTACCTACAAGTTTCTTCAAAAAGAAACAATTGAACCTATTCTAAAAATAATTAATTCTACACTTAGCATTGGTTACGTACTTAAATACTTTAAAAAAGCAGTTATCAAACCCCTGATTAAAAAACCTGACCTTGACCCCGGTCAGTTGTCTAACTATAGGCCAATATCAAACCTCCCATTTATCTCCAAGATCCTAGAAAAGGTTGTAGCACAGCAGTTATGCTCATAGCTACATATGAACAACATTCATGGAATATATCAGTCAGGATTTAGGCCTCATAATAGCACAGAGACAGCACTGGTTAAATGACCTACTACTTGCCTTTGATCAGGGTTGTGTGTTACTTGACCTAAGTGCAGCTTTGACACCATTGATCATAGTATTCCCCTTCATAGATTAGAAAATGTTTTTGGAATTAAGGAAACACCCCTCTCCTGGTTCAGGTCCTATTTGACTGACCGATGTTAATGGTGTGTTCTCTAAATATACTAAGTTCAGGTTTGGTGCACCACAAAGTTCTGTTTTAGGCCCATTGATCTTTTCTTTATATATGCTACCTCTGGGTAAAATCATTCGTAAACATGGTATCAGCTTCCACTGTTATGCTGATGACACACAGCTGTATGTCTCAGCAAAGCCAGATGAAAGACACCACCTTAATAAAGCTGAGGACTGTATAAAGGACATTAGACACTGGATGCTGAATAACTTTCTTCTACTGAATTCTGACAAGACAGAAATACTTGTACTAGGACCACGGGCAGCTAGAAGTAAGCTTTCTGATTACATAGCAACTCTGGATGGCCTTTCAGTTACAACATGTGCAGCTATAAATGATCTAGGTGTTATTGTTCACTCCAGTCTTTCATTTGAAGCTCATGTAGATAATATTACTAGTATAGCCTTCTTTCATCTTAGAAATATTGCTAAAATAAGAAATATAATGGCGCAGCATGATCCAGAAATATTAGGTTGTGCTTTTGTTAGCTCTGGGCTGGATTATTGTAATGCTTTGCTGTCTAGATGTTCCAGTAAGTGTATAAACTGTTAGGGCTCAGTCGATTCCCTCTTCGGCCACCAGAGGGAATCGGGACGCAGTTCCCCCGGCGACCTCTGGGGGCAATGTAGTCACCGATAGGACTACAACACGTCAGACCACCAGAGGAAGTCGAGGGACTACTAGGTCCAGGCAACCGGTGGGCAATCATGGTTGACGAGGAGCACCTGGCAGGTCGAGCATTTAAGCGCCTTGGAGCAAGGGCTCCTTGTCACACCCTCTCTCTATGCTTGTGAATGCATGCTACAGCTTAGGGAAAGACCGGTAGCGAATTTGAGGCAGGGCAAAGAATTAGCCGTGGTGTGACCCATCTCTTATCTTCCGGCTCATCCCGGCTAAATCACTTCTTCCCCTCTCCTCCTTTGCCATAGCCTTTTCCCCATGCTTCTCTAGCGTGAGAGAGCCACCCTTTCCTTCCCGCTGGTACTGGGTTGGTGTCTTTAGCGGTGAGACGCTTCTCTCGCTGGGACCCAGCTCCGCTCTGTTTTCTAAATCTTTTCTTTGTTCACTTTGGTTCTTTTGCTAAAAGAAAAGATTAGCCCAACAGCTAAGGAAAGAAGGGAAAGAAAAGAAGAAAAAAAAAAGATATAGGAAAAGAAAAGGGAAAAAAAAGCAAAAAAAAGAAAGAATGAAAGAAAAGATAAGGGAAAAGAAAAGTTAGAGAGAAAAGGAAAAGAAAAGTTTAGTTTCCTTTTGTTTTTTAGTTTTTCCCAACTCTCTTGCTTTTGAGTCTGCTTTGCGCAGCTCTTATGTTTGCTCTTTTCCGCCGGTCATAAGGCGTCACGCTTTCAGCAGCTACTGCGCACCGCTTAGCTCATGCGGCTAAGGCGTTGCTTGTGTAAAACCCCGGAGACCCGGGTTTGCGGCTCGCCTGAGCCATTTCAGGAGCGCGCACTCCTGAGTCAGCACAAACACCACATACACACAGCTCCTTTTCAGTTACTTCCCAGCCATCCTTTTGGCCAAAAATAACCCGCGCTTGGGTCCGCTGCCCCAATCATAACAGTAGGACAAAAAAAACAGTGTGACCAAACTATGGACCCAGCAGGTCAGCACACCCTCCATCAAGCCGTACAGCTGCAGGAAACAGCATTTAGTCGGCATGAGGTCATGCTGAAAGAACTGGCAGGCCGTCTATCAGCGTTAACGCTCACAGAGCCTGCCAGTGACACGGCCCCTAACCCGGGGCCCCCTATCGTCCCCCCAAAACGCTTCTCAGGGGACAGCCAACATTGCAGGGGCTTCCTGCTTCAATGCTCTCTGGGCTTCGAGCTTCAGGTGACGCGTTTCCCCACAGAGAGGGCCAAAGTGGCCTATATCATGTCACTGCTGATGGGTCGCGCTCTGCTCTGGGCCACGCCCCTCTGGAAACAGAGGAGCCCTGAGTGTGAGACGGCTGAGGCTTTCTCACAGGCTATTAGGGAGACATTTTACATGCCTAAAGAGGACAAAGAGCCAGGGCTCTGCCTCCTGGAGATTCGTCATGGGGCTCGGCCAGTGGTAGACTATATAATTGAATTTAAGAGGCTGGCAGTGGAATGCGGCTGGGATCAGGCTGCCCTTAGGGCAATTTTCCTGCGCGGCCTAAGCGAGAGGCTTAAGGACGAGCTGGCTACCCGGGACTTGCCTTCGTCCCTCACCTGGCTTTATGACGTTGTAGGTCACTTAGACTCCCCGTGAACGTGCCGAAGCGGCTCGTCCAATGCCGCCACTGGCCGCTCGAGTGCCTTCACTCCCTCCCGGCAGACCTCCATCGGCCGAGGAGGAGCCTATGCAGATACGGGGCTCATACGGGAGGCATGCACAAGGGAAGCCATGGGCAGCCCGTCCCGCTAGATCGGGAAATGCCCAGGCCCATCCTTAAAGGGGAGCGTAGGACAGGGCCGAGGCGAGGCTCCCAAACCGGGGTTAGTGCTCAAAGCAGCATTAGCCATTCCAGGGTTGCCAGCCATAGAACTGCTGGTGTGGGTGGATTCCGGGGTGGCGAATAATTTAATGGATTGCGGTATAGCCAGCTGCCTCGGTGTCAAACCCCTACCACTAGCTGCGCCACTGACCATCGTGGCCATTGACGGTCGGCCCCTCAGCGGGAGGACGATAGTGTCAGAGATACCTCCCCTGGTCATGCAGATAGGGGGGCACTCAGAAACGCTCTCGTTCTTCTTAACGAGGACCCCGACTATGCAGATCATCTTGGGATACCCGTGGCTCCAAAGGCACAACCCGGCCATAGATTGGAGCATGGGATCTATCTATTCTTGGAGTCCCAAGTGCCAGGAAGCCTGCCTCCTTCGTGTCCGGAACCCCACTCAGAGAGTTTCGGTAGCAGAGGCTCCCAATCTAACCAAAGTCCCCTCCGTGTACCACGACCTCCAGGAGGAGGTCGTTACCCCCGTACCACCCGTTTGATTGCGCCATCAATCTCCTGCTGGGGACATCCCATCCCAGGGGCCATCTCTTCGCCCTAGTGGTGCCGGAGAGAGAGGCCATGGAGGAGTACATCAAGGAGGCGCTGGATTTGGGGTTCATTCACCCCTCAAACTCCCCGGCAGGCACTGGCTTCTTTTTTGTCGGCAAGAAGGATGGTTCGCTGTGCCCCTGCATAGATTACCGTGGGCTAAACGCCGTGACCGTCAAGGACCGATACCCCCTGCCATTGATGCACACGGCATTCGAGGCACTACAGAAGGCCCAGGTATTCACTAAACTGGACCTTCGTAGTGCCTATAACCTCATTCGCATACGGCAGGGAGACGAATGTAAGACCGCCTTTATTACCCCGACAGGGCATTATGAGTATTGTGTCATGCCCTTCGGCCTCGCCAACACCCCGGCGGTCTTCCAGCAATTCATAAATGAGGTCCTAAGGGAGGTGTTGAACTGCTACGCCTTCATATACTTGGACGACATTTTGATATACAGCTCCTCTCTCAAGGAACATGTCATCCAAGTACGGAGGGATCTCCAGTTTCTACTGCAGAACAAGCTATACGTGAAGCTGGAGAAGTCGCTGTTCCACGCCTCCTCAGTCCCATTCCTGGGGTTCATTGTGGTGCACGGGGAGCTACGGATGGATCCCGCTAGGGACCAAGCGGTCAAGGATTGGCCAATCCCGTCCTCCCTACGACATGTCCAATGCTTCCTGGGGTTCACAAACTTCTTTAGGCGATTTGTACAGAATTTTAGCACCCATGCAGCGCCCCTGAGCGCCCTCACTAAGCAAACCCCAGGTAAGTTCCAGTGGACGCCGTCCGCACAAGAGGCTTTCGACTCCCTAAAGGAGAGCCTGACGTCGGCACCGGTGCTTCGGCTCCCTGACCCCAACCTCCCGTTCGTAGTCGAGGTTGATGCGTCCGACATAGGCATGGGGGTGGTTCTCTCCCAGCGTTCGGGAGAGACGCAGAAGTTGCATCCCTGCACTTACTTTTCCCATCGCCTTACCCCGGCCGAGCGTAACTACCCCATTGGGGATTGTGAGTTACTAGCCATGAAGCTAGCCTTGGAAGAGTGGTGTCACTGGTTGGATGGGTCTTCGCACCCCTTCCTGGTCTAGACTGACCACAAAAACCTGGCTTACATCCAGTAAGCCAAACGGTTGAACTCACAGCAGGCCCGTTGGTCCCTATTTTTTGGGGGATTCAACTTTGTGCTCTCATATCGGCCGGGGTCCAAAAACATCAAGTCGGACGCGCTGTCCCGGCAGTGGGACCCCCCGGAACCAGAGAGCGAGGCATTACCCATTGTTCCGGCTGAACAAATAGTGGCCCTGCTCGAATGGGATATCGAGCGGAGGGTTCTGGCGGCACAGAGATGGGACCCAGGGCCCGGAGGCGAGCCAGAGTGCAAATTATTCGTGCCCAGAGGGCAGCGTCGCCAGGTCCTCCTCTGGGGACACGCCTCTAACCTGATGGCCCATCCGGGGGTCTCCCAGATGCTGGAATTTATCAAACGCTGCTTCTGGTGGCCGGGGATGCAACAGGAGGTCCGGGAGTTTGTGGGGGCCTGTGACATCTGCGTCCGGAACAAAGAGGCCAGGGAGAGACCCCAGGGTCTGTTGTCGCCGCTGCCAACCCCTAAGAGACCATGGTCCCACATTGCCCTGGACTTCTTGACCGCATTACCACCATCCCAAGGGCTGATGGTAATCCTTGTGGTAGTCGACAGATTTTCCAAGGCGTGCAAGTTCATCCCGCTGGCAGGTCTTCCTTCAGCCAGGAAGACCGCCCAGATCCTGCTCCAGCACGTAGTCAGGCCCCATGGGGTCCCCTGCGACATCGTCTCGGACCGGGGTCTGCAATTTGTGAGCAGGTTCTGGCTGGCATTCTGCAGCCTAATGGGGGTTACCGTCAGCCTGACTTCCGGACACCACCCAGAGTCCAACGGGCAATCGGAGCGGGTCATTCAAGACCTGTCCCGGTCTCACAGGTGCCTCACGGCAGGGTCTCCCAAAACCTGGGCCGAGAAATTGCCATGGGCGGAGTATGCGCACAACACACTCCGGAACTCGGCGACGGGCATGTCCCCCTTCGAGTGCCAGCATGGTTACCCGCCTCCGCTTTTCCCCACTCAGGAAAGGGAGGCCGGGGTCCCGTCAGCACAACACTTTGTCCGTCGGTGTAGGGAGTCCACGCGGGTCCACCCCACATTCCACGTGTCCAGGTTGAAGCCATACTCTTGCCAGACTAACACTCGGCCCACACCACCAGCCCCTCGATTGGTAGATGGCCATCCGGCTTATACCGTCAGCCGGCTGCTGGATTCCCGACGGGTGCAGGGCTTGGTCGATTCCCTCTTCGGCCACCAGAGGGAATCGTGACGCAGTTCCCCTGGCAACCTCTGGGGGCAATGTAGTCACCGATAGGACTACAACACGTCAGACCACCAGAGGAAGTCAAGGGACTACTAGGTCCAGGCAGCCAGTGGGCAATCAGGGTTGACGAGGAGCACCTGGCAGGTCGAGCATTTAAGCGCCTCAGAGTAAGGGCTCCTTGTCACACCCTCTCTCTATGCTTGCAAATGCATGCTACAGCTTAGGGAAAGACGAGTAGCGAAGAACGATAGGTTCTGAGCGTGTAGGCCCTCGGGCCGAGGTAATTTGAGGCAGGGCAAAGAATTAGCCGTGGTGTGACCCATCTCTTATCTTCCGGCTCATGCCGGCTAAAATCACTTCTTCCCCTCTCCTCCTTTCCCAAAGCCTTTTCCCCGTGCTTCTCTAGCGCGAGAGAGCCACCCTTTCCTTCCCGCTTGTACTGGGTTGGTGTCTTTAGCGGTGAGTCGCTGGGACCCAACTCCGCTCTGTTTTCTAAATCTTTTCTTTGTTCGCTTTGGTTCTTTTGCTAAAAGAAAAGATTAGCCCAACAGCTAAGGAAAGAAGGGAAAGAAAAGAAGAAAAAAAAAAGATATAGGAAAAGAAAAGGGAAAAAAAAGAAAGAAAAAAACGATTAGGGAACAGAAAAGGTAGAGAGAAAAGGAAAAGAAAAGTTTAGTTTCCTTTTGTTTATTAGTTTTTCTGAACTCTCTTGCTTTTGAGTCTGCTTCGCGCAGCTCTTGTGTTTGCCCTTTTCCGCCAGTTATAAGGCGTCACACTCTCAGCACCCACCAAGCCCCGCTTAGCTTGTGAAACCCCGGAGACCCAGGTTCGTGGCTCGCCTGAGCAATTTCAGGAGAGCGCGCTCCCGAGTCAGCACAAGCACCACATACACACAGCTCCTTTTCAGTTACTTCCCAGCCATTCTTTTTGCCAAAAATAACCCGCCCTTGGGTCCACTGCCCCAATCATAACATAAACAAGCTCCAGTTAGTTCAGAATGCAGCAGCCAGAGTCCTTGCTAGAACCAGAAGATATGATCACATCACCCCCATCTTATGCATACTGCATTGGCTTCCAGTCAAATTTTGCATTGATTATAAAATACTCACACCGCAGTATCTGAGCAAACTTTTAGTCTGTTATGATCCTCCATGACTACTTCAATCAAAAGGTGCAGGCTTTTTGTTGGTATCTCGAATATTGATGATTACATTAGGGGGCAGAGCTTTCTCTTACAAAGCCCCATAATTATGGAATAACCTTCCAATTAGTATTTGGGACTCAGACATAGTCTCACTATTTAAGTCTAGGCTGAAAACTTATTTGTTTAGTCAAGCCTTTTGTCACCATCTTTTCTCTTGGGTAAAGGCACAGATCTGGAGGGTTTGCAGGCATAGAGTGTTCTGGTAAACTGGTATGTTTGGATTCTGTCACCCCTCCCACTCTCATGGGTTCACTCAGGTTTGTGGAAGGTGGAGTGGCTGGCTTTATGTCGCTTTATGTCCTAGGGCTCCCTTATGTCTGTGTTACCTTCTGGCTCTCCCTTTTAGTTATGCCATCTTTGATAGTCTTGCCAGAGTCCCTGTTTGCACTCTGCACAAAATGTAATTTTTTCCTAAAGATTGGTGGGAAATCATACCTAATCATCTGTACTTCTTTTTCTTCCCCACCTCTCTTCTTCCCTGTCTTCACCCCTCTTATGGTTGAGCTAGATATGCAATGCCCGAGACATCAAGACACACCACATACAGGATACAAGACACTCTGGTGAGGATGGTCCCACATGGACAGCCTGAAGATCACCATGAGAGACAGTTTAAAGATACTCTTAGAAAGCATTAAATAGTCCTAGCCTTCCTATGATGACGGCTAGGACTAACTGCCATGAGCAGTTTTGCACTTAATCAGTCAAATCTCCATCAGCAAACAGTTTATATCTTCAACAGTGTGGACTTTATGTAAAATTGTGAAATTTCTTATCATCTGAGGGAGTTTTTCCTTGCCACCATCGCCACTGGCTTGCTCATTAGGTATAACAGTTAGGGATGAAACTATGTCCTAATTTCATGTCTTTGTAAAGCTGCTTTGAGGCAATGTCCATTGTTAAAAGTGCTTTAAAGTTTAATTGAATTGACTATTTGGTCCCCAGTTGGGTTACATTTTGAGGTGCCCATGTGGGTTATAAATATGGGCAGATTTCTTGCTTTGGCACACAAATATAAAAGAATTGCATAAGACATAGCCTGCATGCCATTCACTTCAACCCTCTGGAGTTGGTATTCCCATGGGCAGGATAAATCAGAAATTTCTCAATAACAGTAAAATATCTCAGTGAGTTTTCATCTTGGAAACATAATGAACACAACCCAAAGAAACCTTGAAATTTATTTTTATATCATTGTAAGAGAAACATAGATAACATGAGGCATTTTTCAGTGTCTGAGTCAGAGTGCAAACCACCTATTCATAAATTCAGCTTTTCATATGATAACATAATCCAGCAACTGCTACTGGAGGATTATGAAGTAACAGAACATGTGAAAACGCCTGTTTTGACGCTCATAAACAAAGAGCACATGGCTGTGTTGTTTTCACACTGAGCACTGAGCTCCGAGATGGCACACTCATGGTTCTCAGCTGCATTCTCCTTGCAACAGATCCATGAGAGCCTTGCCCTGGAAAGCGAAAAAGAATACAGCTCCTCGGATGAAAGCAATGAGGACAGTGAGGAAGAGCGTCTTCATTTCAAGCAATGACTTCATCTCAGGGAGGATGGTTGTGATGAGTAAGTAAAATCCTTTTGACATGCTTTTGTAATGAATTACCTTATATTTTAGGTAGTTCAGTAGCATATTTCAGCACTTCCTTTTATAATAAATAGCATGTACAGCACTGATCAGCTTATAAACTAAGCAGTTCAATGGCATATTTTTGCACTGTTTTTGTAATGAATAGCATGTATGGTGCTGATTATCTTATGTTAGGTAGTTCAGTTGTTATGCTCTCTAAAGCATTTCACAGTAGCCTACACACAGATTCAGCTGTGTGTTCTTTCATCTGTGCAAAGTTTGAATGAAATAAAGTTTTTATGCTCTACTGCCTTCAAGTGCACCTTAGAAGCTCATATTTGTGAATTTGAAGCCCTAAAGTAGTGTGTCATTGATAAATAACTAAAATACAGCCAATTAGAACAAAATGGAATTATAGTAATAGATATAAACTTCACTGGAGCCTGCTAAATTGGACTCATTAAAAGGTTACACTGCCCTTATTGTGGTCTCATTACTGTAACGTATGTAAAATGTCAGGTGCAAATGACTGAAATACATGTGTGTAAACATGTGTGGTGGCTTGTAAAATGTGTGAATGGCAAATTCATGATGCATGCAAGCTGAACTTCTATGTAAGTGCCATCATTATATCAGGCTCCTGTAGCATATGTGTAGGCTATTATTAGGCGTATGTCAGGATCAAAAAAAGACTGAATGGCAAAATGGCAAAGCTGAGCATGAGGCTATTAGGGTGCATATATCAGGTGCAAATGATCATAATACGTATGGCTGCTGTAATGTGTAAATGTAATAGTGTAATGTTATGTGCACATTTCTTATGCTTTATTTTGTAAATGCTCACAGGGCAATTGGTCACACTTTTTATTTATACATTTTACAGAATATTTATTATTTTACAGAAGTATGGAGAACACTGAACCTTTTTATTTATAAATTTTTTTATCAATTTCTTTAATGGGTTTGAACACAGTATTTTCAATAACCTTTAAAAAGGCTTATACTGTCTCTTCTCTAGAGCAGTCAGAGCAACCTGGAGCTGAACACAGCAAAAACAGTGGAGATGACCATGGACTTCAGGAGGAACCCCCTGACTCTGCCAGCACTCACCATCTTAGACAGAACTGTGATGGCTGTGGAATCCTACAAGTTTCTGGGTACAACAATCTCAAAGGACTTGAAGTGGGACAGCAACATCAACTCCATCATCAAGAGGGCAATGGGGCAGTCCATCACAGTGTGGGGCAGCTCAGCCACAAACACAACACCAAGAGACTGTAGCCCATCATCAAGTCTGCAGAGAGGACCATTGGTGTAAATCTGCCCAAACTGCTGGATCTGTATGCGTCCAGAAGTGAGCAGGAAAATCATCACTGACCCATCTCAACCTGTCCATAACTTGTCCATCAGGCCAATGCTTCAGCAACATAAACACCAGAATGACCAGGCTACAGAGAAGCTTTTTGCCATAATCCATTTTGCTCATGAACAATTGCACACTATAGAAATGTTAATCCTCAGGACACTTGTACACAAATTACAGGTATAGATGTTTACAGAAATGAATGTGTGAATGTGTATGCTAGACAGAGTATATGTGGGTGTATATAAGACTGTCCTTATTTTATTTTTTGTGCACTGCTAGTATCTGTATAACCAAAGTCAAATTCCTTGTATGTGTGAGCATACTTGGCCAATAAAGTCTGAGTCTCTTTTTACACTGTCTAACAGGTGTGGGGGCAGAGGTTTGCTGACCAAGAGGCATTACCTTTGACAGCGGGAAGGGGAACGCTTACCTATATGTTCACACCTAACTCCTGAGGATTTCATGCCTGATGTTAGCTTAACTTATATGAAACCTAGCTAGCTAGAGCAACTGCTAGTAATTAGCATTACATAGCAAACATAGCTGCAAGTGGCAATTTAGGCTTCAATCATGACTTCGCACTCTTGCACTTTTTGTATGAAAAGAAGTTAATTGTATCCTGAAAAGCATCCCAATGCCCTAACTCACTCAAAACTTTCTTTACTTTTAGTCCTTTTGGGTATTTAAATAGAAAGCATGCAATTATATGGAAAGTAGTTTATTGTATGCTGTCAAGCTTTCCACTATCCAAACTGACTCAAGCTTTCCAGACAACATCATCCTGTCATTACATGTATGTTTTTAAATTTCAGTGTTGATGTGACATATATTTCCTGACTTCTGCCCAATCACAAGGCATGACATTAAATGCAAAGTAGGCAACTGTACACTCTAGGGCCACCCAAAATCCTAAATGGCTCAAACTTTGCAGACATCATTACATACAGAGGTTAGACAATGAAACTGAAACACCTGGTTTTAGATGACAATACTTTATTAGTATGGTGTAGGGCCTCCTTTTGCGGCCAATACAGTGTCAATTCGTCTTGGGAATGACATATACAAGTCC
>JAOUQY010000019.1:9421212-9431719 GCA_028566355.1 Doras micropoeus
TGTGATCCTAATTTATTTTTTTTCTGCAAAAACTGAGAAGTAGTTTGGGCTGATTTCTCCACAGTATTCTAATTTTTGGAATTCCTGTTTTCATGAGTTTTATGAGCTGGAAGCCCAAATTAGGTAAAAAAAAAAAAAAAAGTTTAAAGGAAGTTAAACTTTTTGAATGGAACTATGGAAATGAATCAACTTTTCCATGATATTCAAATTTTTTGGAATGGGTCTGTATCCAGAGTAGTTATATGAGTTACTGTAGGCTTTCTGTCAGCTTTAACCAGTCTGGCCATTCTCCATTGACCTCTCTCATCAACATTATTACATTATTATAAAGTTATTTTTGTCCACAGAACTGCTGCTCACTGGATTTTTCTTTTTGCTGCTCACTGGATCTATCTTTTTTCTTTACTGCACCATTCTGAGTAAACTTTATAGACAGATGAGTGTGAAAATCTCAGGGGATCAACAGAGTTATAGAAATACTCAAACTAGCCTGTCTGGACCAGCAATTATTCCATGGTCAAAATCACTGAGATCACATCATTTCCCCATTCTTATGGTTGTTCCTAATAAAGTGCTCTGTAGGTGTATTATTATTATTATTTTTATTATTAATAGTAGTAGTAGTAGTAGTAGTAGGAGTAGTATTCAACAAGGTGCAGTCTGTGTCTATGATGCACAGAGCAATTTCTATTTTAAGATATACTGCAAAGATTGGGACAGGTAGACAAGTAGATAATGGAGTGGATAATGTCTGTATATCAGAAATGTGTGTAGCCTCATGGCTATCTTGTTCTGCCATCATTATCTCAAAACGGAGCTTGTGTAGCTGGTGGAGAGTAGACAGAGCTGCTGGCTCTAATATCTCCAGCTGCCTTGTGTCAGGATGCACTGGTAGCACCAACACAAGTCAGGGGAAAAACTCTACAGCACAGTTATGCTTTAAGTTCCACACACTTGATAACAAACATGCATAAACTAAAGGGGTACATTTCTTGAAGAAAATATGAGTGTGATTGCAGCTCAGCAGTGGAAGACTCCTCTCACTGTAATCACACATATTAGCTAATGTGAATACTTTTGCTCAGACATGTGATTGTGTGTGTAAGGACGCAGTTGGGGGACACCAGTACATTTGCTCAGACAGGTGATTATGTGTGTATAAGTGTGCAGTTTCAGGTGGGCAGGCAATATTTTTGCTCAGACTGGTGATATTTGCTCAGACTCAGTGTATATGGAAGCCATCAGTCGAACAGAAGTACAGAAGGCCGACATGCCTTTCAAAAATTCCACAGGAAGGAATGGGACAAAAAAGGGGATTAAAAATGAGCGTGGCAGGTGAACGAGCACACAGATCTTTTAGCTTTCTACAAGTTTGCACGTCATCAACGGACGTTTTAGAGTTGGAAAAGTATCAATATCTTGAAAACTGCGCGAGATGAAATCCAGACAATAGAGGGTGGAATAATAAGACTAATAAGAATAAGATCACTGCCAGATAACAGGAGTGTGATTGCCTACTGCATACTGAAGATTTGAAAACCTATCAACAGTGGAACACTTGTGGGGTAGATCACTGCAACTGTGTCATACACTCTATATATTTACTCTAAATTATTTTGCAACCAGTGCTTCTTCAGGAAGCCAACAACAGTGAATTTTACAGTGACATCTAAGGGGTTTTTTTTGGACTTTGCCAGTCAAACTTTTTGAACTGTAACCTCATTTATTTGAAATTCATATAAAAAGGCCCTTTCTTTGTAAACGCAACTACAAAATAAGACACAAATAAGACACATGAGTCCTGGATAAACCGTTTTCAGTCTTGTAAACCCCCTACCCACAGATCAATGCAGTTGTTCCACAGAATGTACACATAAGGCTTGTATGGACACTTCAAAAAAAAACCTGTGCACAACTGCAGAAAAAAATTAAACAGCTTTATTACATTTAGATGCATGCTTTTTGTTGTGCAAATGCAAAAAGGCTTGGGTATTATTCTCATTTATTCTTCATCTGTAACTGGTGAGTTAGTCAGGAGTCTGTCCCAGGAACACTGGGCACTGTGCACACACACACATTTGCACAAAGTCACACATAGGGTAAATTTAGCACAGCCAATCCTCCTGCTGACACTCAGTGACTTTGTAACTTAGAAAACAGCATTATGGGCTCATAAATGAGTCCTGATCATATTTTACTACAGAAATGAAGCACGTGTTGAAAAGACTGATGTAAAACAGTATGAAGGAGCTTCAATTATACATTTGCAAAGTCAGCCAAAATGCCTTGAACCTGAGCAAACAGTTTCTAAATAACGAAGGTAAAAACTCTGTTGTATTTATTTCTTTATTACTACTTCATATCAAGATTCTCATTGTGTCTTGTGAGAAAAGACATGTTTTACTGACACATGGCTCACAAAATACAGATCTTTTTGTTTATAATCATATTTTACAGGTAAGTCATTTCATAATGAAAAAATAATGGAATTTATTTTGTTACATAAACTGTGAAAAGAACGTTGACACCGACGTGGCAAAAAAAAAGTTAAACTCTAGCCTCTCTAAACGTGAACAAGGGAATAAACTTATTTACATATAACGTACTCCTGAGATTTAAATAGATTCAGTTGCAACACTTACAGGCAACACCATAAAACATAACATTAATTTCACAGAGCTCTGAAGCTGGCACTGAAGGATCATATTACACAAAGGTAATTATGTAATTCATCAATCAAATATGACATAACATTTCAGTATTGGGGTCGAATCACCTGAAGAGACGAGTTAATGCCACCCACACACAGATCTGTAAGCCACAGTATAAAATATCACCTAATATCACGGGCAATTTCATGAGCTTAGGATTATAAGGTTCTGCCTCCTATTCAGTTTTAACCCTCATAATAAATGTCATGATTTTTTTTTCAGTTGTGAAAGAACGAGCTGTAGGCAGCCAATCTGAACATTTTGTAATAGATCACTTTGACTCTCAAAAGTTTAACCGTTTGAATGAAACCTAGCCCTAGCCGTGCTACAGGCTTAGCCTGAATCCGATTTCTAATCAATTTTTAATTTTCACATTTAACCAACAAGCTTATGACAATTAAAAAAAATAAACCTGAGAAGATAAAGGCATCTGCAAACATAATTTACACCCTATGCTAGGAACAGAATGCTTATAGTATTATAAAGTGGCCACAACCTCTGTGTCCTGAAGACTAATTTATATACCGGATTTTTTGTTTTCACGATGTGTGTGATTACGCACTGCTCATCCCTGCAGCCTGGACCCTCTCGACCAGGGGGAGTATCGCACAAAGTGAGCTAACCTGATAAGCCAGGCTTAGTTGTGACAGTCCTCAATAATCTTAAGCCCTGCTCAGTTACAATGACCAGAGATGCTTATTGTAACTAGCCTAAAGTAAAGTAGTTTTTGTTCATAACGTACGTTAAAGAGCCGTTATTAGGACAGAAACCAATTAACATACAGGTAATCTACACTGGACAACATGTAAGCTATAAAATGCATCCTATTCCGACATGGATCAACTATGTTTCTTAAAAATCAAGTGGATGATTGAGCATGTAGGATCTCAGAGCATTCAGTCTACTAGCTTCTAGATCTTTTTGGTACAGGACCATCTCGATCATTTACAAATCGTAATAAATCCACCTCACAGCTAATGTAGCCCCATAGCTAACGTTCACTATTGGATTGCACTGAGCATGAAGTGGCTATATTAAGCCTGACTATTTCAGATAAGCCTGGATTTCATTTCATTCACTTCATGTAATACTCCCCGGGGTTTGGTAGCCATGCTCAATTTACAGAAACATGAATTCATGCAAGTTACTTTTCGTACCATTGTACCGTTTTCTTGGTGTCCGTTAAGTTGTTAATATATATCGCTTTTAGACAGCAAAAGCAGACTCATGTCAGATTTTAAAATGCTGACACGTAAGCTCTCTGGATCACAACTGTATGGATGCATGGCCAGCAATGGTGTTCCTGCTTCTAGACAATGGCTCTACAAGCAATCACACTGTCCATGCAGTAGAAACATACACATGTGTACATACACAAACATGCACACGTACTCACACTCACAAAAAAAGACTGACAAGGTTTGTGCAAGAAGAATCATCGGACACCAGAACGATGGTCAGTAATGAGATACGGCCATCAGCTGATGCTTTTTTCTTTCTATTCCTTGACTGAAGAACACAGAAGGTTGCTATAGTTTGCAGGAAAGTGATTTTCACCTTGTTTACTTTCCTTAAAGAAAAAAAAAAAAGAAATATCCAAATGGTTGTTTCTTTGAGTCCAACTGAAAACAATAAGCCATTTACTCCCATCTCTCATCATTTGTGTGAAAATATTCAATTATTTGTTAAAATGTGGCTCCTTTCGCATGGTTTTCGGATGCTTATAGCCTTTCTCACTGTCACTGAGATGTAATATGTCCATATCTCTAGTGTTTCCTTTAGTGTGTGTTATTATCAGGGGTGGAGGCTGAGGAGGGGCTTGGGGGGGTGGAGGCTCGTGAGGTGTTGGAGGTTTTTTCCAGGCTGGGGCTCTGGGCTGTGCTGCTCTCAGGGGCTTTGGTCAGGACGCGCGTGTTCAGGGTGGACACTGCTTTGGGTTGAGCCTGCAGGCCCGGGCTGCAGATCAGGTGGTGACGCTCCCAGTCTTTGTGCTGGCAGAAGGAGCCGCAATAGCGAGCTGCGTTACACCCACTGCATGTCTCACTCGCCTTCCGGCCACAGTTCCAGCAGCACTGAGAGAAAGCGAGAGCAAGAGTTTGCGTTGGTGGACGTGAGTGCATGCTTGGTTCAGCAGTTAAACAGACAGACAGGCTCTCAGATGGACAGATGAATAATAGACACTTACCTCGCTGGAGTCCTCTTGTTCGTTGATGACCTGAATTGCATCTTCTGTGGCTTTCCTTTTGGCCTCAGCAAGGGTTTTTTCCATCTTGGCTCGCTCAGCTGCGATCATTTCAAAGGCCTTCTGCTCTGCCTCTGCCACCGCCTTTTGCACCTCGTCCATCGCCTGCCGCTTTACTTCATTCACTGCTTCCTCTACAGCAGTCGCACAGAATCAAAAGGTTACACTCTGATTACAATGTTAAAAAGATCAAGCCTCATTATTCAGAAAAACTCTTCTTCAGAAAAAGTCTGATTAGAGGAGTGCGATGCTCATAAATGCCAGACAAGATAGAAACTAAGGAACAGGTGCATGTGGGGGAGGTAAACAGGTTTCCTAGGGTTGCCACCCTTACCAGCTTTCCTCCAGATCTCATCAGGCACATAGCCAGGGCCAGCATGCAGAGAGAGTTCCCGCTGAGGATCTGAAAGATGAAGAGAACGTTCACTTTAAAACACAGCACTCAACAGCAGAAGAGACCAATGAAAAGATAGAGATGGAGAGAGAGAGAGACAGAGTGGGAGGGGGGGGGGGTTAGTTTTATAGAAGGCAACTTGGTTTTGGGCAGGGACTGATCACAGATGGTAGAAATGAGTGAATGCCAGAAACCAGACCTCAAACAACACACACTCCTAATGTAGCAGCCTGGACACAAGCGTGCAACACCTGCTCACTCAGCAGGCAAGCAGGCAGGCAGGCAGGCAAGCACACACATACACACATACACACACACACACACACACACTCCATTAGTCAGAACACAAACTCAGTTGGCGCTTACTGCTGTAGTGCCTCAGATTAACACAAGAGGGCAGAAACCGCTTGGAACTTAAACAAAGCATCCATGAAGTCACACTACAACACGTTTACAGCAGTGGTTAAACAAAACAAACTACTTTTTTTAAATCACTAAACCAGTTTAATAATAGCATACTAGAGACCTGACTCACCAGAGCTGACTGCATCAGCAGAGAGAGGACTGTGTGATTTGGAGAAGGACACGGTGCTCGGAGTTGTAGCGCTCTTGCGTGCGCCATCGAGCTGACTGGACCTCCGTCGCCAGTAGTTAAGCTCCTCCCGGTCCGATTCCTGACAGCGCCTCAGGACGCTCACCGAACGCCTCGTCTTCTCCACCATGTCCACGATACAGTTCAGCACCTATAGAATTATCACAAGCTTGGCTATTTTGTCTGTTCTTCTGTAAATGCACAGATTTATAGACATGCAACATAGGTGCATATAGAAAACAAACAGTCAGTGACGACACAGAAGCTGTTTTTCTTATGTCGTTATACATATTAATACGCGTGCACGATTATGAAGTGCACCTCAAGGTGCTGTTCTGCAGCTTATTATTTAATGCATCCTTCGATTAAGTGTGAATTATCGGCAAGTAGTTCTCACATGGTCTAGATGTCTCCACTCGTCAGCCCACTCTCTCTCAGTCAGTCTGTGGTCCACTGGCTCCTCGTGGTAGCCCCCGTTAGTACCTGCATTCAAAACATAAG
Organism: Doras micropoeus; assembly: GCA_028566355.1. Classification (NCBI taxonomy): domain Eukaryota; kingdom Metazoa; phylum Chordata; class Actinopteri; order Siluriformes; family Doradidae; genus Doras; species Doras micropoeus. The sequence goes on from JAOUQY010000019.1 coordinate 9,427,653, forward strand.
ACTATTCAAATCTATACAAAAATCAATCACCGTCACCCTAGGACCTTAATCCTTTTGGGTATTTATGTCATATAAAAGAAAAAAGAAGACAAGAAAGACAGAAAGAACAAATAAAAAAAAGAGAAATAATTGAAAAAATACAAAGACTGAAAGATACAGTGATGAAAAACAGACGGCAAAGAGACCACATCACTCACAAGCCACATCTGGAACTCAGCTGTCAGAATGTATTCTCCACCCCATAGTGCGTACACACACACACACACACACACACACACACACACACACACACACACACCACATTCCTTCAGGGAGCCGCTCTGGCTGAGTGGAGCAGGCCACTTCTAAACAAATCAAAGCTTGGATATGAGGCTCTAACAACACACTTGCACGCGTGCACTCACACAGAGCCCACCATCAGTGTTGAGATGTTTCTAACCCTACTGCAGTTCAAACGCTCTTTAATGAAGATTGAGTATTGTGCAGAGGACCCTGGCAGAAGCTCAAGACAGGCATGATTTAGCTCATGCCTGTGTCAATTTACTTAAAATGACCTCCTCTTTCCCCCCTTATTTTCCTTTCTACCACTGTCCTGTTAATGTTCAGGGTTCACTTTCCGGTATACACTGAAGCACCAGAAAAACTGGTACTGAAGCCTATGCAAAATACATAGCAACGTCCAACAGTGTGTATATAAAGCGATGAGACATCTATGGAAGCTTCTAGAATCGTTTCAGCCGTGAGAATGTCAAGTTATTGCGATTTTGTGACATGGGCGATAGCAAAGTTTGAATTTTCACATATGAGCATTTCAAGGGTGTATCATGACTACAAGGATTCTGGCAAAACCTCAAACTCACGACAGCAATGTGGCCATAAAAGGACTCTGGATGAACGTGACCAGCGTTGGCTGGCAAGAATCGTTTAACTCGATAGGCATGCAACACTGCCTCAAGCAACATCGGAATTCAATGCTGCGGCCTCGACAAACATCAGTGCGAGGACTGTGCAACGCTCCCTCCAATATCCGGTGGGGGACCTACCAAGTATTAACCGCTATACCAGTTTTTCCTGGTACTTCATTGTAGCCTTCAAGCACTACAACTTTGTCTATGGATATTACTTCATGTAATTGTCTGTATTTGATTTGCATTGTATTTGCCTGGAATACTGTCGTTATTTGAATGTCTATGGGTCCATAGGTAAGTACAGTGATTACCTGGCAATCGTGGCCTGTCCTTCAGTTCTCTGAGCTCCAAGATGCGATGAGGCTCTCTGTACAGGTGAGGAGTGCTGATGTCATCCAGGGCATAGTGCTGGAGAGGGGGTGGGGTCGGGTGAATCTGGAGTGGCACGGGGTGAGCAGGGCTATGTCTGGGGGCGGGGCTAATGGTGCAGATACGCTTGGCTGGAGGCTCTAATGATGCTGGGGGTCGCTCGTGGAAGCCGTTTTCTTTGGCTCTAATTCAAAATGTACAAAGGAAAATTATTGCTTATACTGTCAGAGATAACAGCTTTGTTCGGTGTCGGTTATGTGGGTACCTGCTAGGGCTGTGTCTCTTGCTGTTGTCGCTTGGCTCGAGCAGTAGCTCGGTGGAGTCTGCGGGAGAAGGTGCAGCTGTGCTGAGCAGCAAGTGCTCGTGTTGGGACAGATACTGTGCCGGAGTCTGCTTAGCTGCTCGTGCACAATGCAGCAGTTCTCTCTGCAGCAAGGGCAGGTTTGCCTGTGAGGGGGGAGGAGAGAGGGGAAAAAAAGGCATAAACCTCTCCTGGAAAAATACAGGAACTTCATGGAAATGTCAAATAAACAAACACCCTGGGAATCGACCTCAAATACGGCATAAACGGGAAAATGTGTCTTCATATAGGTTTCAATTTTTTTGGATCTTTGACATGGTAGAGTAGGAGGCTCCTCTTTATATTATATACCGCAAGTTTTCTGCATTGCCTGTAGTGTTTTTTGCAGCTTTGCAAGCAGTTTTATCTTTTCCCTTAAGATGGTTCAAATTAGCCACCCCCACACACTGGTCCTGAATCAGGGCTTAGAATCAATCTGTGCAAAAACCTCAAAGCAGCCTCCGTGTCTGGAACTGTGGCGTCTGCATGCAGTCTTTGATTGATGGAGGCCCTGCTCAGCATTACTAAACACTCCCTTAGCATTACGTCCCCCTCCAGACTACTGTTGGCATTAACGTCTCCAGACAAAATGCACGCTAAATCTGTCATGTGAAAACTCCAGAGATGAGGGGAGGAGAAAAGATTTGCAAAGTTGTCAAGATGACACAAAACAGATCTATAGCATTCCATGCACAGGACTGGTATATGGACCGTGTTATTACAACAGACATGCTGATTACTGAAAAGCTGGTTTCTGTCAACGCTGATACATTTATTCAATAAAGAAAAACAGAACCTGTTTCACAGCGTATAAAATACAATGTAAATGGCTAACCCAAGTTTCAACCCTACATACTGTTACAGGTTAAGGCATGTTTAACCCTGACCTAGCCTTCCCCAATAAACATCTTTCAAGTAAGTTAACATGCCAGGATGAACTCCCCTGCTCTCTTTTTTTACTTTAATTAAGACCATACTTTGCATAATTATCGTTCCCTTCTTCTTTCTCAATACCCTGGCAGTACATATGCTGCCCATCATTCAGGCAAGACGTTTCCAGGACGGGCCAATCCTCTGGACACCTGTGTTAATCTAAGCTGGAGTGCATGTGTCGATCCCCATAAACAAAAAGTGCCGGGACACTTTACAGCCATGTTTCACACTTCTGAATGTTCCGAATATGCTTTAGATCAATGCGCCATGGGAGGAGAGCAGTCTCAAAAACCCAGAGATATAAATCTGAGAAATTTTCGTTCTCAGAGAACTGCTGCGCAGAGAGTGTTTTCATTCTTCTGGAATTTCCCACTTCATGGTGTCTTTGCCTGAATGTCAATCTGCAAGCATGATGAAACCCTACCCCAAATGCATTTCAAACACTGTAACGTCCAGTTCTATAACTACCATCAGGGTCAAATGATTTCTTTTTAAAAAAAGAATCTTAATGGGCCAAGCATATCCTTGCCTTTCTGTTTCATTAATTATTTAGTCATAAGGTTTCATCTTTGGTCACCAAGGACACCAAATGGTTTCAGATATTATTACTCAGATTTGCAAGAGTTCTGGCTGACGAGACTTACTTTAGAAAAAGAGTAATGAGACACAGACTACACAATTACTAACAATACAGAAGAGTGAACAGCAGGTATTTTAATGCATTTACCTTCAAGAAAGGGATGACGAATGGTCTTAAGGGGAAATTGGTGGCCTCTTGTAGTCTGGAATGAAACTCCTCAATAGTGACTGTGGAATTCTGTTAGAAGAAGAGAGGCAAGAGTTTTGGTAAATTGAATAGAATACACACACACACACACATACACTCGCATGCACACTACTTACCACCAATGCAAGGACCAAGCTCCGCACACTCTCTCCGATCTCAGGCGAGATGTCGTTGCCAAACTGTTGCAGTGTAGTGAGGAACCGCTTCAGTTTACTGAGCTGCCTCGCACCGCATGTGGCTGGAAGCTGCTGATTGGCCAATGAAGAGGAAGAGGATGAAGATGGCCCATTACTGTAGCGCTGAGGTGGGGAGGGGACAGCGTTGAGGGTTGGTGGAGAATGGTTCATCCCATTGGTCACTTTTGAAGGAAATGTCAAGAGTTACCAATTGAACTAAATGAAATGTAATTAAATGTAGAAATGTAACACTTGGATAACTTATACAAGGGTTCTAAACCCATATTGAATGAGGAAACGATACAGACAAGAAGTTTCATTTCTAGAAAGTTTTTTTTTTAAGCCAGAAAGATGTACGATGTGTGAAAATGAGAGCAGATGGACTTTACAGTTGTGTGCTCAACAGTGCTCCCAAAACAAGTGCCTGCTTCTGCAGTTATGTTTGCTTGTACCCACATGTACACATTTGGTTCTATAATATATATATATACAGGGGTTAGACAATGAAACTGAAACACCTGTCATTTTAGACCACAATAATTTATTAGTATGGT
>JAOUQY010000019.1:9431819-9442474 GCA_028566355.1 Doras micropoeus
TATATATATATATAAAATCATAAGTAGTAATAACTTTGTCCCAGATAAAGCAGTTACTGAGGCTGTATAAATGCATACATTCACACTAGACAAAATAAACATTTTGACATATGAGCACCCTGACATGGAGAACATGCTCCCAACTTCATCAACATTGTCTGTTTTTGGTCATGTGAGCTACATATTTGACCTCTGGCTCCTACTGCCTTTTGGAATGCACATCTCTAAACGGACACTGTGTACTAAGTTCATAAATTTGTGTGGAAAACCTACATGCGGTGGAAGAAAAGGCAGCAGGCCGGGGCCCACTGGGGTTAACTGAGGGAAGAGGGGGCATGGCGGATACTGCCGGTCTGGAATGAGTCTTTACATCCACTGGAGAACCGGGCATGGCAAGAACCTTCTTCTCTCCACTGTCTGAGAAAGCAAGAGAACAGAGATGTTATTTTTTTTAAATAATATTTTAGTTATAACCTTATCAAATCTTTCTCTGCTATATAAAATATGCACCTGGGGGCAAAAACATTTTCTACTTTGAATAAAAAAAGAACATAACAGATAAAAGCTCATAAGAGACTTTCGATAACAAGGTGCAAAGATTTTTGCAAATTTTCAGTCAAGAGAATCACTGGATTTATGGCGAAGGCTGAAACTGATCACCTAACTATTATTATTACATTAACTCACTTTCCTCACTTGGAAAATATTTTTCTGCCTAATAAAAAGTGAAAGCCGGTGGGGATCACAGCACCAACACAAAACAAACGGAGCTTTGGCGCAACACGGGGCCTTTAGGAACCTCTCTCCCATGGTCGGAGGATGCCAGATGTCTTCTTATTAACCATGGAGGCCCCACAGCTGAGGTGCAAATGAAGCAAGCTTTGTCCCTGGGAAGAATAGTCCATCATTGAGCCCAAGTTAGAAAAGAGTGGCTTGGCTATTTCACGCTCGCTAACTAGCCGTCACAAAAGCCATTCATCGCATACTTTCTGCCTTTGAATGGACCACCAAGCTCAACAGTCGTAGATCAGAGAAACTATTGTCATTGTAAGAACCGTGAGCAGAGCCATTAGCTCCATTCCGAGTATATCTGATGCTTGAAAATGCTTTTAGAATAGTGGCTAATAGACAAGTGTAGCTCAAGCTGTCAAAGGTCATTAGATGCTTCTTATGAGATGTTTCATAGATTTATGGGCGTTTCTTTGTGAGCAGGAAAATTTTTGTTCTGTGTTTATTCATTGGGACTAATAGGATAAATTGGTGTCTATGAAAGGGAATTATAGTATTGTTTTCAGAAAAGAAGGCGTCTCCGTCTCTTTAAAACGCAGGTTTAAGCGATTTTCAAGCTCCTTATCCATATATTTTAATATTTTACTCCTACAAACAAAAGAGGTTGTATGAACAAAAGGTTTTTTTTAAGCAAAAACAAGAAAAAAAAAAATTACGGGCATGGGTGTGATGCAGTTCTACAAGCCTCCCACCTGTCTACTTAGCTCTTAAAAAGGCTAAATATTTATTCCTTACTGCAAATAATGTGTTTTTCCCTTCTGCGAGACCACCTGTTCTTCACCCAGCCGGCAGGGAAAAAAAGAGAGAACAAATGATAGGGATGGATGCAGACGAGGATCCAAGAGAGGAGCCAAGTGGATTGGCTATGTGCCAAAAAATGAAATATCTTTCTGTTGAAGAAAAAGAAAAATCACACCAAAAACACCTGAAATGCACGGGTGTGAGTTTAAATGCGACATTGTTCTGTGTTTGACCAAAATTATGTCCTTTTACTGTTTGGATAATGATTCACATCTCACTGCTATAGACTTCTCTTTTAAAGACAAAGAAGACCTCATATGTTAGGACAAATAAGCCATTCGTGACTAATGGGAGCTCTTGGATTTGGTCGGACTTTGCTCTGTTCTACACGTTGCAACCGGGAGGAGATGATCCTGCTATATTAAACACGTGTACACGCAAACACGCAAGGCAGCTGGAGTACGGGATGTTCGGGGTGTACTGATCACCTGGTGAGAACACAATGCCGTTAACGCGGCCCATCTTTATCTGCTCGGCTAAATATTGATTCTCCGACAACAAACAGTGAGTGTGCCGCTTCCCTGTGCACCAACTGTTACTATATGACATAAAATAATACAAACTACTGTATATAGAAGGAGTGGAAAAGCAACAGCGCACACTAAGGTGTGTGAAAAAATACAAGCAGGTGAGAATTATGAACAAAAAAAAAAAAGGAAGCTTGAACAGGTGCAGGTGTGCGCATTTGTTATGCAAATAAACTGGCGCTGCTTTCACCTGTCTTTTGTTATTTAAATCATGTTGTTTAGCTTGGTCAGTACTCTGAGGGAGGCTGAATAGGGGGGCACATCTGTGTATGTATTCACCAATGTATTCACACGACACACATTATCTTTCACGCAATTACCCAGTCGTTCAAGCCTGTTTAACCCCGAAGCTAAACACACTTCTGCACTTACACCTCGACAACCCTGACACGTCAAAACATGATGAAAATAGCAACAAAGGCTTCAGCGTTTCTCTATTGAGACTATTAAGGGACTCCTTTAAAAAAAATGCATATAAGAATATAAAATAGCAAGGAATGTAAACATGAAATACATTGTTGTACATTCGCCATAAAAGAAGAACTGCCAATAAAAGTTCACAAAACACCAACAGCTTCATTGAAAGTAGCTGGGTTTCAAAGGCGTCTCCAAACCAGCGATCGTTGCAGCTCAGGTTTGTGCATGGTGCACTGCAGAGCGTAACCAAGTCCATTAGCATGAATAAGTAGAGATATTTACTCCCCCCTGCCACTGGCTAAAGTGCTTAACATTGGAGCAACTTACACAAAGAGCTTATTTAAAAGCCCCGCTCCGCCTTTGTTTAAAACGATATACAACTTTCCATTAAAAGCATTTGAGTGCGTCCAGACTGGAAAATCATTTAAACACAGCGCAACAAAAGACTGAAAGACTTGTACCACCTTTGGGCAACCAGCACCCACACAAACTCCCCCTCAAGCCATGGAAACAAAGGGTTAAGCCATCAAATCTTCAAGAGGGAGGATGTGTGTGTTTGGGAGGGGTGACTGAGGGGGTAAAGGGGGGGGGGGAGCGGCCGCAGAGCATCTCTACCATATGGACCTAATGGGGCAACATGCTGGCAGCTGGAGGCTCCAACAGTCACCTGTGTCTCAGCAGAAGGGGAGGAGAGAGGGAGAGGGGGACATGGAGACGAAGAGGATAGAAGACACGGCTGATGATGGGAAGTGTGTGTGTGTGTGTTGTGCAGCTGGGGGTTGGGCAAAGGCAAGCAAAACAAAGGCTGCACCTGGTGCTCGTCAGTCCTCACACACGAACAATACACACACATCTGTTCCTCTCCAGCAATGTAGGCGGGTGTGCATGTGTGTGTGTGTGTGCGCTCAGCAACAGGTTGCACGACTGTGTGTGTGTGTGTGTGTGTGTGTGTGTGTGTAGATCTACTTTTGCCTTACTAATTGCAACAAAGCAAACCCCCTCTTGACCCCACACTCATCAACCGTATTCAAATGAACTTCATTTATGGCTTTCCTTCCCTTTGAAAGGACCAGCCTGGGGCTTTTATTAAGTTCCTCTATAACAAATCACAAGAGCAGTTCAGAGATCTCCCACATGGGTCTTGAATAAACTCAGACCACGTGTGTGTGTGTGTGTGTGTGTGTGTGTGTGTGTGTGTGTGTCTCCCCTCATTAGCAGTGACACCAGTTGTACCAGGCGTACTGAAGCAAACACGGGTATATACACACAGAAAATAGTGGCATTCCGATAGCATGGACAAAGTGTAGCTAGATAGAAAGTGTTGTCTCTGCGGCTATAGCAGGGATATTAATGGCATTTGATCCTAAAACTCAAACTTGTGGCTGTATTTGCATACGCAACAGATAAAGCCATTCCAGCTAATGATGAATACCCAAAATCAGCGGACTGGTATGAAAAAGTGAAAGTCTTCACTTTTCCCTCTCACACTCCCACGCAGAGTCCCGTCTCTCTAATTGTGGGGCCCGTGAGGAGATTAACTTACGGCTGTGTCCCTGGGGAAATCTGGTGGACGGTGTAGGTTAATGTTCGGGGTCAGCGAATGCAGCTCAGACAAAGAAGCTGCGCCACTGTGGCTACCGATAGCGCGCTTACACAGCGAACACGGCCGATGCCCTGCAGGGCCCCGCTCTCCCCTCGACCCTGAAACGAGCAGGGTCGTAACGGCAAGCTCATTAAGCATGACGCTTCCGCATGCACGACAGATCAGCTGGATCGATACGTTGTTTCTTGACATGTCAACAGACATTGCAGGGTAGTGCTAATAGGGTGCTTCCTGTTGGTGCCACGTGTGCCTGCTTGTGTCCATGTGCGGGAATTATTACAGCATCTTTGTTCAGCCATGAAAACTATAACCCCAGATGTTATAAGATTCAGATCACGTCTTTAACCTCTAACCAAATTAAGAAAACAAGTCAACAAGCTGAACCGCCTCTCCCGCCGTATCTCTCGTGCTTCTTTTTCTTTCTCATATGGTCTGAATAATGGAGCGTGATAATTACACAAGTTTAGATTTACAGCAAAGCAGACAGCCAGTCTGCAGGAAGGATTTCACACACACACACATACACACACCCCTGCACAAACACTCAGGACTGTCAGGCTGACAGTGTGCAGCGTGCTCTGGTGTGTGTCTGTCAGGGCTTGCTGGGAGATTGTGTTTGCTAAGATTACGCAGACCTGCAATGACGAGCCGTCTACAACAAACACTGCCCTGGAGCCCTTTTCCAGTCCAAAGCAGCTTCGAGCAAGTCTGGGACATGCGCCGTTACTAAACAGACATTTTTTTGGCAAAGCCTCAACCTAGCCTTCTATCTGAACGGATTTATTACACAAAATTGCCCCTTCACACCATCCACCTGATCATCCGATCTCAAATAAATGAAAGTCACTACTTTTTCAGTTAAAGACAAGGAAGTGAGGTGAGCTTAATGTGACAGTGATGCCGACACAAACGGATCCAGCATAGGAGTCGTTGGTCATCCGTCTCAAAAAGAATCCCTCACAAAAATTTCCTCAGTATGGCATTCTTTTGTCTGTGGTTAAACTATCTACAATGTGGAACAGTCATCGCCTGCCTTTATTCACTGCCCTACACCATATAATCTACACCTTTATATTATGGACAAAAAGTGTAGATTGACGAAAAGAAATTTCTATGTAATCACAGATACTGCGTTCAACGAATCAATCACCATTTTTGCCTCATGGAAGAAATATAAAATTTGAAAAATGTCTTCAAACTGAAGGCACATTTGCACACACATACATGCACACACCTCACCTCTCTCTGGACCGTCCTTTTTTCCCTTCCCTCTTATCCCAAAAACAAGTGAGTCCCTTGGTTTCGCTTGTTTACAGCTCCTTTTCGCTCCCCTTTTCTCTCCTTCATATGCGGGGCATGTGTCTAAGCCCCCTGCATATGTGAGCTGCAGTCCAAGCTCCTCTTGCAGCCACAGAAACACAGATGGAGTCCAGATGGGCGAGGAGATTCAGAAAGACTTCTTTATTTCGCGCTCGCTTCCTTTCTCACTCGGGTTGTAGCTCTATTCGTCTCTCTGCTTGCCTTTTTCTTTTCGTCCTTTTGTTGCTCGGCTATCCAGCCCTTTCGCCTCTCTTAACAATCTCACTTGGTTTTTCTCTCCATCTCTGTCTCTCACACACACACACACACACACACACAAAACACACACACACTTCCCCCCACTTCACGATGCTCACTTGCTGGCTGGGCTAACACCACGCCCACTCGGTGGCTCCTGGCCAATCAGCTGATAATCTATTTAATGTATTTAGTGAGGCGGGTTTGGTGATTAACATAACTAATTGTTCTGGCACTAAAAGGTCAAACAACGTATGTGCCAGGAAGAGGGGAAAAGACGGGTCACGTAATTAAACGCCCTGAATAATGCAACCCGACAATACACCGTACTGCTGTGCACTTAAAGCAACCTACGTTTAAGAAACAAAAGGTTTTTGATGCTGATAGTAACCAATAATCCATCCGTAATGGTTATCACATTTTACCTCTCTTATAAAGGAAAAGCTAGATCATTTAATTTGAAAATCTACTGTATTGTATATACACTTTATTTACAGCAGAACGACATTGCTACAGAAGCCCTGCCTGGCAGCCAGGAGAGCTAAATAAAAACAGTTGATGCGTCAAAGAAACACACACAGTCCATTAAAAGGTGTTAGATGTCTCTCTTTTGCAGACTTGGTTTCAAGGGTCAGAGTGAAGCAATGAGGCGCAAAACAACTGCTAAATACTTAAAGTGTGCTTGTGAAAAGGAAAACGGCTGAATAATGAGTGTGCACTTCACAGGGTGCTTGTGAATCTCTTCAGTGTCTCCCCCTGGCCCTGCACTCCCAATGTGTGTTTTGGGACAAGCCGTTTTTACGAGGACCAAATTTCCTCATACTGATTAGAATACACTCATTTCTAGATCACGAGCACTTCTATATGGTCCTTAAAAACTTATTTGGAAAAACAAAAAGGCAAAAGATTTCTTTTTGGAACTACAGTAATTTGCAGAATTCAACAGAAGCTCCCCATTTAAAAAACAACAAACACCTTTGAGCATTCATACACTCCCTTACTTTTAGCAAAAAAAATATAAGAAAGATCTTCAGAAACAGCAGACACACAGAGAGGGAGCTGACCACAATCCTCAACTCAATGTCTATATCCAGCATGACCACGTTTAGTGCACAGGGCTTAAAGCACACACACACACACACACACACACACACAGAGTGGAGACGGCTGTGCAGCCGATCTTCACACAGATGCGCATGCAAAAGTGTTTCTCTTTCTATACGGAGGACCCGTCCCTGCAACAATGGTGAAAACAGCAGAAAAGCTGAATTTTTTTTACTTTGGTCTTTCGTCTATACAACAGCGTTTTTGGGGCCTGAAATCCTAAACTTTTGAAACCAGGTTTCAGAGTGGGAAATTTGAAACCGTTACCGTGTGGACAGGCGAAGCAGCAACGTTTGAAAGCGACGATAACACAGCCACAACTCATGCATGGCTAATTAAGTGTTTGTACACACTGTGCTGGAGAGGGTCGAGTCAAAACGTGAAAAAAATAAATAAAAAGTTTACAGCAACAAGCATGTCCAGTGAGCCGGCCGTGGGCTTGAAGCACGTCGAAATGGGTTAAATTCTGGAACCGTTTATCCAACACTAGTCTAAACAAGACAGTATAGACCACTTGTAGGCTACTTTATCTGTTAAGATGTGAAAGATACATTGTGTGTGTGTGTGTGTGTGCATGTGTGTGTGTGTGTGTGCGTGTACGTGTGAGATCAGGTCTTTCATGAAAAATTACTTGTTTTACTGCTATTCAACAAACAAAATAGTGCAACATTATTCACTTTGCTGTAGCCTAACTCTCTCTCTCTCTCACACACACACACACACACACGAACAATACAGCACTTTTGATTGTTTTTGCAAATGTGCATGGATGCAGAAAATGCTAGGTTGTTCTCGTGTACACGCAAAATTTCTTGAAACTGCAAAGGAAAAATCTCAGTTCCAACATCCCATTGTCGTGTGGTCCGAGAGGGAACACGGTGAAACAAAATCCTACATGCGAAACTTCTCCACCCTCCACCCTACAAATCCCATCTACTGCTCATTTAAACCTGCAGCCATGATTAGCAGCAAGTACTCAATATTTTTCCTGATTGCCTACACAAGCTTTCAATCTACTGACATCTACTAATGTTTTAAATGCCAAACCAGTCTAGCATACAAGAGTCCATTTGGAGAAAGCTAAATTCACTCAAATTCACTCAGGGCCTATATAATGGGTGCAAGTAACTCAAACTCAATCAAGTGGGGTCAATGCTCATAGCCCCGAGTTAATCTGAGTTTACACCAACTGATTTCATTTACATGCTAATAAAGAGCTATAGACTTCACCCCTGAGAAGTTCAGGACCCATAAAAGTGAGGTGGTGTGTGCTTGTGTGTGCGTATGTGACGTTACACAATGTGTGGGGGGTGGAGCTAGAAAATTTGCATAAAATGGAAGACGGCGTAATACACGAGTGTGAGAAAGGGAGAAAACGGAGACAAGCACCTCAATTAACACTTTAGGTCCAAATTACTTTTAAGACTACTCAAGGCGCCGCAGGTGTGAATACGTTTCTCGTAGTAGGTTGGGTCCCTGAAATTTTCAGATTTCAGTCTGCAGTACAGTCTGTTCAACTGCACTGCACTCTTCAAAGCCGTCCTGTTATTGATAGCTATAAGCTTAGTAGGGTATTCAGAATTGCCAACAACCCGGTGTCGAGTTTTATTTGGCACCTCAAGTTTCCCCTATTCAAGTATTCTTTCTCAAAAAAAAAAAAAAAGGAGTGACGTTTCCATTAGCTAAGGCTGTGGTCTTGGGTTCAAAAAACTGTGACTTGAAATGGAGAGCATATGCACAGAACTCCTGCTGGATTCCATTCTGAAAGAATAATAAACATCTACTCATCCAATTAGCAGGAAGAAAATCCATTTTATAGAACCCACGTTGATCCTGCGCTATGTTTTAATACAGTATGCGGAGTGATAGAAGGCAGTTTACACAGATGTTCAACACATAGGGGGGAGGAATTCAAAAGGTGGGCAGACATTCCAGTCTTACCTACCCAAAACCGCTGTCCTCCCTGCCAACAAAATTCTTCACAACCTTCTTCCAGCCAGGCACTCCCCACCACCTCCCTCCCTTTCTCCCTCTATCTCTCCCCGCTCATGCTGGGTTTTGGAGGGGCATTCTTTCGCTCTGCTCTCGGCTCCAGTATGTCTGGCCATGCTGCACGCCTGGGAGCCATTAGTTCAAGTAAAGCCTGACGCACCCTGCCTACCCCCATTATAGGCACATGAGCAAGCGCACACAGACACACACACACACACACACACACACTCTTTGTGGAGAAAAACTGTCTGTGTATACACTGAAAGAAAACATTTTAGAGAGAAAGAAGGAGGATAAGCAGAGAAAAGTGTTGTGTGATGAGAGAATAAATGAATGAGAGTGTAAATGGCAGTGAACGAGAGGATAAATAAATGGACGTGTGTGTGAGTGGACAGAGAGAGAGAGAAAGACCATAGGTAACTAGAGTGTGTTCGTATGTGTATGAGTCCGCACTGAAATTTATGAGAGGTGGGTCACACGCTCACTTGGCTACAGCACCCCTGAGTTTCCACAGCTTGCAGCCAAGAGCGCACACACACACACACACACACACACACACACACACACACAAACTATCAAGCTGTAAAGCCATGGCCTTCTAAGTCTCAAATACAAAATCATGATGCCCATAGAAATCAGTATTCTGCTTCATACTCTGAGCTAACCAAAACCAAATTCCCAGGGCACTGGGAATGTAGAATGCACTTAAAGACTATGCTTGCTGTGAGAATGTGTAGGAAAATAGGGAAAACAAACAAAGAAAAACTTACAGTATAGCCTTTTTTTAACCAGGGTTCAGAAACAGAATAAAAAGAAAAATCAACAAGTTCACGAGTTCTGAGCAGAATCAACATTTTAAAGTTTCAGTTTCTGTGTTCCAACCTCAGTGTTCCTAAACCCATTAAAAAATGTAATATCGGTTAATTCTGTTTCTTGCACGCAAGCTGTGTGTAGGCCTGATTTTATATATAGCTGTATTTATGGTGGAACTGCATTGTTTATGCAGCAACATAGCAAGAATTTACTGGATGCCGTCATCATCAAAATATGTCAAATACACCGTGGACATGCTTAAGAAAAAGTTCCTGTTTCAAATCCACAGGCTAGCTAAATGCCCAGCCCTACTCTGGGTTAGCTAGCTAAACTGTGTTTCTTTTTTCATGTTCACAAGTGCAGCATAACAACAAACAGTGCAGGTTATGTCTAACCCAAATATTAAACATTGTAAGGTTTACGCTGAGCAAATGTTTTAGAGTGAGTAAAATGATTTACTGAATGAAATCATATTGATTCAAGGAACACATTTGGGACCTTCCAGGCTAAGACATGCTGTTCAGGATGATCACGTTTTCAGTTGTTTTTTGTTCTTCGAACTGGGTTGGAGCCCCGTTTCTTGCTGTAGCTCGATTTTTTACCATGCAAATGTAAATTAGTTATTATATTAACGGTAATTCTCCAGTTTTTCCTAGGATCCTCTAATTGAATGTTAGATAGCCAGCTAACCTAAATATAAATAAACAAACAAACAAATAAATATGTAAATAAATAAATATTTCTGGATAAAGGAATTTAGTATATTCCTCATGACAGGAATGATTCTTGTGAACGCTAGAGAACAAGGAAGGAATATACTTGGCATTAAGAATAATGATATTGATATCAAATGCAGCTTTAATAATTAAGCCTCCTTACCAGAACAAGAAGATGCAAGGCACAGAGTGTAGTAATATGATGGAAAGTAAGGCTATACACAGATCAGGCATAACATTATGACCACCTCCTTTTCAGCAGCAGTGCTGCTGGAGTTTTTAAACACTGTGTTCACTTACTGTGCACTCTGTGAGACACATCCACCATATTGCTCC
>JAOUQY010000019.1:9551684-9562429 GCA_028566355.1 Doras micropoeus
ACAATGCGTGCGTGCTACGTTCAACACATTTGCCGTTGCTTTATTAGCTGTGGAAAGAGTCCACGCACACACACACATACACACACACAAACACACGCACTGAAAAAAAAAAAAAACACGACCTTTCATATGAAACAGTTGAAGAGACAGTTAGTGAGAAAATGGAGAGCAATGGGAGGGACTTAAAGAGAGATAGAGAGAGAGAGAGAGAGAGAGAGAGAGAGAGAGAGAGAGAGAGAAAGAGAGAGAGAAAATAAATATGAGTTGTGGGGGGAAAAAAAAAAATCTGTCTAGTTTGGGAAGGTTTCCAAGCATCTCTGGCGTTAATCTAATCCATTGTATGCTGGCAGACTGATTAGATGTCCAACCATATGACCATGTTAGTTTCAGTCTTAACGCAACAGATGCCATTTGGCCATAAAGTTATTTTCGTCTAGTTTATTCCACCAAGAACTTCATTAATCCGAACAGATT
This sequence comes from Doras micropoeus, assembly GCA_028566355.1. Taxonomy (NCBI): domain Eukaryota; kingdom Metazoa; phylum Chordata; class Actinopteri; order Siluriformes; family Doradidae; genus Doras; species Doras micropoeus. The sequence goes on from JAOUQY010000019.1 coordinate 9,552,159, forward strand.
TTAAAACGGAGCCGCGAGTTGGAACCTGGAACCGTGTACTACTTTCTGCAGTTCTCTGAAAGAGAATTTCTAAAAGATTGTGACCTTGTAGAAGATTTAGAAAAAGGGATATTAGAAAATATGATATTAACATTTGTTATTGTGAAACACACATACACACACACACACACACATACACACATATGTGAAACAGCACAGCTCTGTTACAATAATCCCTCTGAGTTAGAAATAGCGTTACGGGGCACTGGGGACGGTTTTAGTCGTACGCTAAGCTCATTAAACCCGGAGCACTCGGTACGTCATCCCGGTCCGGGGTCTAATATTAGTGAAATATTCAGTAGTGTGATTCGGGGAGCTGTGGCTCAGTGTTTATTAGGTGTGTCAGTAAGTCTGAGTGTGACACTGAGCGCGAGACAGCGTGGTGACAGATTCCTCCTTACTCTAATATGCACTTATCTGCTTATATTAGTGCAGTGACACAAATGATTTATGTCTGTGCACCTTAACCTTGCACACACAAACCCTACAGACAAAGCAGGCCACTTATCTCAGATTTCCAGTGCGTGTGCATGTGCATGTCTGTGTGCGTGTGTGTGCGTGTGTGTGTGTATGCGCCTTTATCGAAGCAGACGTTCGGGAGAGTCATCTGTTTTTATTTGGCTGGCAGTAGGCACCCATCATAAATTACCCCTAAGACCAGACACACACTTCTTCAGTGTGACTGCATGTCTGTGTGTCTGTGTGTCTGTGTCTGTGTGTGTGTATACCAGAGCGAAGGAGGTTGTGCATGTCAGATCAACCCACGCAAATATTTACCTATTCTGCAGTGACCACTCCACGGGTGAAACGGGTTCAGATCTTCAGCAGCAACAAACAATTAATTAATCACACTTGGAAGCGAAAGCCCATGGCGGCGCTTACTGTACACACTGATTCTTATCAAGCCACAAATATAGCTGCGAACACGGAGCCTACACACCATCTGCTCATACCCATATTCCTCTTACAGCACATGGCTTAGGCTAAAATATCTAACCCTCCAATGTGCTTGTGCATGTGTCGCTGTGGGATTGTGTGTCTCTGTAGGTGTGTGTGTGTCTGTGTGCGCACATATGCAGCCTTTCTAGTATCTATTATATATACTGAAATAATATCAGGCTTTTCAGACATCACAAAGCAAGTCCACGGACACCAGACTCATGTTACTGTAACACAAGACCAGAACTCTCTCTCTCTCTCTCTTTCTCTCTCTCTCCGTGCACAAGTTATTCAAAAGATAAACAAAGAAAAGCACCCGAGCAGTAATCTTAGTTAACGAAACCAGACACAATAGTTTAATATCCTCTCGTGATATTTTTTTTATCCGTATTTATCTCTCCGTCTGACAAACCTGGCTGTTTGCCGCTCTGGTCCTAAAACGACCCCGCTTTTGTGTGTATAAAAATGTGTGATGTCACCCAGGTCGGAGCGATCTGATTGGCTCTCTCGGGTCAATATGGCAGCTCGGGATGAGAACGATCTCGCCTAGCCTAAACTCTGGAACAGCACGCGCCTCGGCCGTCACGTGCCGTGGAATTATGACTCGATTAACGCTTCTCCGTGGCGTGTCGAATTACACGCCGCGAGCTTCGCGCTGACTCACGGCATGCCGGTGTGGGCCCGGGTTTCAATTAGCGAGATCTAATATCACCGAACGCCCTGTGACTACTAGCCTACTGCTCATTCATTTAGCTCCAGGAAGCGCTTTGTACTGGTCAGGATGTTGGCCGTGGATCCTATCCCGGGCATGAAGCAGGAATACACCCTGGATCTCTCTCTCACACACACACACACACACACAGACAGACTCATTCACACCTAGGGGCAGTAGAACAGCCAATCTTTCTGGCGGCGTGTTTTTGGAGAGCCGTGCAGGGCCAACGTGCAAGACACATCAGTAACTGGGGACCCTGGAGCTGTGAGGCAGCGCCGCTTCCCGCCGCGCCAACGCTACTGCTGTCTTCATATCAATTCAATTAGAGCAATACTCAAGTGATTTTTCAACTTAATCCCTAAACACTTCACGGACTGCATGTATGCTTCCCACAGACATGAACTTTCCTCATACTGACACAAAGTAGCTTGGTGTCCCATTTCTCAGAGCTTTATCGACAAATATATGAGTATTCACTAACGCAATTCAATAGACTAAATAAAAAGGCTTACATTTTCACTAGGTTTCTACTCAACAGGTTTTCAGGAAACATCTGTGCTAATCACACCTAGTCTACAGATGCGCTAGCTAGAGATTAGTATAAAAACAACACCAGACTGTTCCTTAAAGTGACCTCAGCATCAGGGTCGTCTGTCAGCCGAGCTGAAAGACCGAACCTTTTAACACTAAGGTCCCGATATTCTAAATAAAATTACAGAAGCGCGAAGGAGGAATAAAATGTGTCTGGTCAAAAAAAAACAAAAAACAAAACGTCCAGTCTTGTCCCATATCCGTCTTTCTGTTTCTTCTTGTACATTAAACAGGAGAAGCTGGCTGGCTGAACTGTGTCGGGTCAGAGCTAACAGGTCATTATAACTGCACAGCCGAGTGGAAAAGACACACTACTGAGACGTTCCAGTGGACAGTCAGGCAACGTCGGGGAGAAGAATGGAATTAATGGCAAGGAAATGGGGAGAGAGAGAGAGAGATAGAGATAAAGAGAGAGAGAGAGAGAGAGAGAGAGAGAGAGAGAGAGAGAGTTTAGCTGTAATAAATAAAGGGTGATTAAATTGCAGATTTGATGAGTTTATTCTCTAAAGACAACTTAAGAAATAACTCAATAATATCTGCCTGCGATGCTGTGACTGGATAATGAATTGCCAAATTATCTTTCATAATAATCAACAAATCACTCAAGGGAATAAATATGTCTTTTGTGTGTTTGTGTGCGTGCGCGTGTGTGCGTATTAGACAAAACACACACACACATACACACAGTACTCCACTGTTGCAGTCCAGAACAGTAATTCAGAATTTACAAGTGCACTGATTTTAGTTAAAACAGTGGTCTCTGTGTGTGTGTGTGTGTGTATGTGTGTGTGTGTGTGTGTGTGCGTGTGTGTGTATATATAAACTGCTGCTATTCTTCTACATATATACATATATAGGCGCAAGCAGCAACTTGTGGGGTCCAAGCACCCTACATGAAATCATATATGACCAAGTCATGAATAAAAATCCATTTCCAGAATATTAGTGTACCAAATTTCAGCTCGACCAGACAAGCTGTTCCTGAAAACATTAACCGAACTCAACTCTGCTCTTTAGTGAGGATCGGCAATCTTTGCAGAGCTCCTCAGGATACATTTACGTTTCTGGTATTTGGCAGACACCCTTATCCAGAGTGACGTACATTTATGTCATTTATACGACTGAGCAGTTGAGGGTTAAGGGCCTTGCTCAGGGGCCCAACACAGGCAGCCTGGTGGTGCTCATGACCTTCCGATGAGTAGTCCAATGTCTTAACCACTGAGCTACCACTGCCCAGAATACTGTCCTGAACATGCCCGGAAGGTCCATGCAAATCCAATTTGTGAGTAAGCTAAGCTCCGCCCCACGAGAACTGACCGGCATGCAGCGGTACGTAACTTTCTTTATAAATGTCGACATGTTCCGATTATGATTGCCTTTCAGACTCGGATGGCTGAGGGTTTTGAGACCAACTTTATGAACAATCCTAGGACTGCTTTGCAAAAGTGTGTTGCCAGTGGGCGTGGCTGAATATTCCAAATGAAAAACCCGTTCTATTGTACTACGCCAAAGAACCAACACACAATGGAATTCGGCTTGTATAATTCTCGAGAGGTGAGCCAAAATGCAAACATCACCATCGGGCTTCTGTGTGTGTGTGAGACCTTGTTTTTATATCTTTGTGGGGACCAAATGTTCCCATAAGGACAGGAATATCTGAAATGTTTTACCTTGTGGGGACATTTGGCAGGTCCCCATAAGGAAAGTGGCTTTCATAAAAAAACATTTTAAAAAGAGACTTTACTGAGGCTAAGGTTAAGGTTAGGGTTTGGGTTAGGCATCAATCAGTCCTCATAAGTATAGCAAGACCAAGTCTGTGTGTGTGTATGTTTGTGTGTGTGTGTTTGTGTGTGTGCTGCACAATGCATGTTAACATGGTAACTTTTATTATTTTACCTCTTTACCTCTACTTTTTCCCACCAAATCTCTCTCTCACTCTCTCACACACACTCTCTCACACTCTGTCTTTTTTTACTTCTACACACACACACACACACACACACACACACACACACACACACACACACACACGCACACAAAAGATACAATAAACAGAGTATTTGTCTGTCTGCTGCAAACAATAATTCAATGTCCAATTCTGTGTTTATCAGTCCTTCCCAGCTGTATGTATGCGTATGTGTGTGTGTGTGTGTGTGTGTGTGTGTGTGTGTGTGTTTCTCACTCACTTGTCAGTTTGAACAGACACATTGTCAATTTAGTCTATATCTGTCCACCGACTTCACACTTACCAAAAGCATTTGTCTAGCTAGAAGGTCATCGCTGCAGAGTGCAAGTCCAGACGACACACAGGAGTGAAGTACAGTGTGAAGTACTGAGTGAAGTACAGCGTTACACCGCCGCCTTCCCAGCACCACTCTCCCTTCTCCGTTACTTCATTTCACAACACAATCAGCCAAAATGTCCTGACTTCTCACCTTCTCTCTTATAGAGCATAGAGCATAAACCTTCAAGGTATTCCCTGTGAAGATTTCTGTTTGAATATTGTCCCTGATAGTACAGCAGTAGTGCTGGAACTAGCAGAAGTGCCAAAAAGAAAGCTTCAGCACTCTGAGCGGGCAGCAGACGGAAAGTGCCGGGCTGTTTATCTGACGGCTTTTTAAACATTAAAGATGCCGTGCGGATCGTGAGATCGACTACGCGATGTATACGTACGGAAAAGCCGCACTCGAGTGTGTGGCCCAATAAAAGCCTGTTTAACTGAGCTGTGTCGTTCACGTCCTGCTGGTAATAATGGTATTAAAGAAGGGATCGGGAAAGATTTGGCAACCCGAACCCCTTAAGTAAACACCCAGCTGCATTTGTTAGCAATCCGGTGTCAGAGAGGTATTCTAAACAGCCAGAGACTAATGGGGAGAGAGAGAGAGAGAGAGAGAGCAAGAGAAAAAGAAAAAGAGAGAGAGAAAAAAAATAAAGAGGGAGAGAGATGGAGAGAGGGAGAGATGGAGAGGGAGGGATGAGAGCTTTTGCTGTGACATCAAATCTCGTTTGCCAGCCTTTTCTTTATTTCTCTCTCTCTCTCTCTCTCTCTCTCTCTCTCTCTCTTTCTCTCTCTGCTTTGTCTTCTGGTTCTCTGCTTGGTCAGCGAACGCTTATAGAAATATTTTGGCAGGCTCTCTCTTTGTTTTCATTTCACAAAAACGATGAAGAGAGGTAGGGTAGAGGGCTGAGCGCATACTTGCCTGCTTATCTCTCTCTCTCTCTCTCTCTCTCTCTCTCTCTCTCTCATTCTCTCTGTTGCACTCGCTCTTTCTTTTCAATCTAAACAGCGGGAGGAAGTTGTAAATCACGGTAATGCACTCAGCTGTAATTCAGACCAGCAGGGACAAAACACACACACACACACACACACACACACACACACACACACACACACAGAACACATATGTACACATAAGAGCACACACACACACACACACACACACACACACACACACACACCCCTCCTTGAAAATGGCAGGAGTTACCAGCAACATGGCAGCTCTTTAATCAGTGAAAATGAGCCAATGATATGAAATCCCCAATCACAGCCAATCAGCAGGCTTCCTGTCACTCACAGCGGACTGCAAACTTCAATCAGAGTCCAGTAAAATGAGTTATGTCCAGTCTGTCTACGCACACCTGCTGTCCTGCCTTTGATCAAATGATATAATCCTTCCATCCCTCAGGTGTGTGAGTCAGTCGAGGTCTAGAATGCTTGGCCATAACACAAAACTATCGGTGAAATCAGTCTACTACTAAAGACCCTGCTCGCTTTCAGTTCTAGAGAAAATGAACAGGCTTGCCTTTGACGCAGTTTTGTGTATTAGCTCTGGATGGAGAACTTTGGAGTTTGTGTGTAGACATCTTGGTCCTGGAACAGCTTCACTACCCCTTTAGGAACCAGAAACCTGGAACTGCAGCTAGGTCCACACTAATATGTTTTCATTATAAAGCAGTAGTTTTAAAACTAAAACGATCTCCGTCCAGACTAGCGTTTCAGCTCCGTATCAGAAAATATCTTCGTCCATACTAACACGCCTGAACAAGCATTCACGTACACTGGATACGCACATACCGGTGTAAGCAGGAAGCCACTGGACATAGGAATTGTCTCTGTTCGCTCTAATAACTGCTTTCCTCCTGCACATATAGGCAGTTATAACATTATATAATGCAGAATCTAACTGCACAACAGCTGCTACAGCCAACAAACCACAAGGTCAGCAACGCTGGTGATTCATTACCCATGTTACACTCACGGCTGGTAGTCGAGGCTGATGCTGTTTGTTTTCTTCACGTCATAAGAGCGTGACGAATCAGCGAAGGCGTGTCGTGACTGACGAGCCCCAATGTGAGTATCTGCATCATCAGTTCCAACCCCTCCCCCGTTTCTGCCCGTCCACACTACAGCGGAGTTTTAAACATAAAACGCATTTGAAAGGTCTCCTTTAAAGGCGTAGTACGGACCCCAGGCGTAAACATACAAGGTGCGTCGATTTAATTCCCCGAACGCCCACGTCGTGGTGACACCGCATGCCCTTTCGGGGAATTAAACCGTCGCCGCTTGTAGCAAAAGTGAAGCATTTTAAAACTAAAATGTATCAGCGTGGACGTAGCCTGCGTCTTTTCCACTGAGCATCTGTCCTTCATCAAACATTACAAATGACTCTGGAGGATGGGGTGAACGACACGGCTCAGGTTGATGAGTTACACGTATGATGTCGTATGACAGGAAAAAAAACCCAAAGGCGGAAATGGAAAAAAGAGAAAAAGAGGAAAACGACAAATATTCGAAAACAATACCAGTGCAAACAATGGTTTCTGTGGGAGACCGAAAACAAAAACCTTTTCATTGAACGTAATTGAAAATCCAAACAAAATCAATCCAGAGTTCCAGAGTGAAAAAAAAATGCTCAACCAACAAAGAGCATTCGTTTTTTCCGCTCCATGTGATTTCAAGAACGTTTTAAACCTAACCATTTTCCAACAGGCCTAATTTGCTGTACAGAATTCATCACTTCCTGTATGTCTGCCTACAGGATAACATGATGTTACATAGCTGCTGTTATCGCTGCTGGTTTCCAAAGATGGAGCGTGACGAGAAGATTTTTGTCGAAAATATTTATAAAGTCCGCAAGCCGTAAGTCGTACTGCAAAGTAGAAAGACGGTCTGAAAATGCTGCATATAAATACACATTTTCGGTTAAACGCAGCGTTTGCTTTTATTTATGCCCTAGGCTTGCTTTAAGCAGAGTAAGCTATAATATGTAAAGAAGGTTATAAGCTGTTATTCTGGCCACAGCAGCTTGCGCCGGCGCTGGTATAGGGGTTTCGTCTTCTCTTTTGTGTTCAACAATTTTTGTTCGATGATATCGGTTACTGGTGGGCAGTGGTAGCTCAGTGGTAGCTCAGTGGTAGCTCAGTGGTTAAGACGTTGGCCTACCGATCAACCTTCAGCTGCTCAGTCCTATAAATGAGATAAATGTAAGTCAATCTGGATAAGGGTGTCTTACAAATGTAAATGTGAACGTGTGTAGGAAAACGTTTGTGTTGCTTAGCAACAGTAACTTGGTATGGTTGTAGCCCTACATATCTAATAAAGAATATAAGGTTTGTGTCACTAGGTGTGACTTTCCCTTTGTGCTGGTGCCCCTGAAATGCGGTAGGCTCAAAGCATTTTTTTGGGAAATAGCTCGAAAACCATTTTGCCGAAAACTTTATATGGCAAGGCGCATTATCCTAGCTCAGGGGTGTCCAACCTTTCCCACAAAGGGCCGGTGTGGGTGCAGGTTTTCCTTCCAGACAAGCAGGAGCCACACCTCATTCCACCTGATGTTAATCAATGGATCCAATCAATGGAGCTTGACTTTCAGTAACGTGTGGCTTCTGTTTGGTTGGATAGAAAACCCGTAACCACGCCGGCCCTTCTGGACACCACTGCTCTAGCTCATTACGATTCATTTGCGGAGTAGCGCCACCTAGTAAATAAGGTTCAAAGCAAAAATCTAGCAATATCTTGCGATACAAAAGCTCAAAGTTCACAAAATTTCACATCCAGCATCACACCTACATTCTTTAGACGCACACCAAATTTTGTGAAATTTGTCCATAGGGGGAGCTCCAACTGACACTTCAATATCTCTTATATCTCAATAACCGCTGAAGCTACAATTTTGCAATCTGGTTGCTTATTTCACTCAATTCTTGCTATTTCTCTCATTTCACACAGCGGTCTTATTATGCACTTCATCTAGAGCTGAAACAGGGAAATAAAAATGTTTCTTTTCAGAACAAAGCATAATGAACAATAACCGGTTTCGAATCGCTGGTGACAGAACTCCAGTTTTCTCTCGGGATGGGAAGAAATGAATTCGAGGCCAGTTTTCTGCCGGTTCTTGTCTGGATCCGTTCTTTCTTTTTCAGTGTGGCGAATAAAAACAACGTAAACACAGTAAACAACGTGTTGGTGGCAACACATTCATCATCGTTCTGCACAAATGTTAAATAAGTAACGAGAGATTCCTGGAAGGTTTGGGTGATGAATGTCGTACATAATATAATAGAGCACGTTTACATTCGGAAAATATTTCGTGGCCACTGTTGGCACTCCTGTGACCTTTTGGAAGAAGCCCGACACAGTTCAACAATCCTAATTCATCCACCATCGGTGATTGAGGCCTTTGGACTTTCAGTTCGCAGTGATCTCATCGGCGTGGTTTTCTAGCACCGCCGATATATAACGTGCCAGCCAGCATTAGCGGCTGCTGGGTCACGTAAACTGAATTTATGATCTCCTATAACTGAGCTGTGCAGCAGCTGGAGAAGATGTGGTGGCTGGCTTCATGAACAAGGGGGATGGTGTATGCTGGAGCTGCAGAGAGATGACCAGCACCTTATGATTAACACTGGGGGGGTGGAGAATAAAAAGGTGAGGTAAAAGCTTGCCAAAACACTTAAGGTGATACATCGGTCCCAGTGTTTCTCACTCTCACATATTAGCCGTTAGCGCTACGGAGCACTTCCTTTCCTTTTGAAGTGGAAGTTCATTTCTAGCCAATTCCTCTTCAGGACACACTGCTAGCTCCTCTCCTTTCCGCTCGCTCTCTGCTGTGCTCTGCTTTCTCAATCACTACCCGTACTTGGCAGCCGGAGCTCCAAGGACCCGGAACGGCAATCAATAAAACCTTGTTTCGCTAATTGCGAGATTATAATCTATGCTGCTGCGTCTTCTGCAAGTCCAAACAGCGAAGCCATTAGAGAATTATTCCCTCTGTGCACTGAGGCCAGGCATGCTAATACTAATGCTACTGCTGATTCTCTGCATCGATAGCAAAGACCCAGGCTTCACAGCACAGACAAAGTGGATGGGATTGTCTTAAATATGTTAAATTAGGTATAAATGAATCAGTTGTAGAGAATCGTAGAGAAGAAACTAAGCTCACGTGAGAGGGCTGATGGGCACAAATCACAGAGACGTTCCCATAGTGGACACAAAGCTATATTTATTGGAGATAATCAAAAGGAAACAAAAGAATGCTAGAGAAAACACAGAATGAAGGCTGCTGGGGTTTACATGTAAAAAAAAGAAGTAAGCGTGACAGACAAAGTCTCCAGAAGAGCCGTGGCAGATTCTCCAAGACGCTCAGTAAAGCTTAGCAGCTCATTACTGTACAGTACGATGTAGAAGTCTTAGGCACATGCAAAGACTCGCTGTAAAGCCAAGATGCCTTCGAAAATAATGAAGATGTTTCTACATAAAAGAAAACACTATAAAGTGCAGTAAAGAGTAATAAACTACAGGAAGTCCATATTTGGTGGGCCTTAAACAGTGTTCCCAGGTACAATGTCGGCAGTTTTATAAGGAAATGAGCTTTTATGGTTTACTGAGCATCTTGGAGAAAAGTAATGTTTGAAAAAAAAAACCTTATTATGTACTGACTCAATAATGCAGAACTCAAAAAAAATGTAATAACAAAAGCTATATATA
>JAOUQY010000019.1:9921697-9932663 GCA_028566355.1 Doras micropoeus
AACATTAGGCTTACATTAAATTTTAGGCTTACATTAAACTCATTTTTACCAAGCCTGGATTTGGTTTATTTACCTTAGTTAATACTTGTTGATGTATCCCTATATAAAATAATGTGCATGAAATGTGCAGAAAGTTTTTCACATTGTGGAAATGGATTTTTCTGTCCCCTCATTTTTGTTTTTCTTTTGCTCCTAGTCACGTTAAAATACTGAAAGAAAAAATATTGAAAAGTGCATCTATGAGTAATGATAATTGACCATCATTAAGAAAAAATGAACGCAATCGGCAAAACCAAACCAAAAACAGTGAGACGCTGGCAGACAGTCTGCTTTACATTTGTAATGATGTAGGACAGAGGACGTTTACACAACCACTGACATCTGTAACGGTGCAGATGTAGCTATTCTCAACGAACTGCTGTCGTGATGCAATCACAATTGCATTTTTGTGAGAAAAAAGCATCTATAGTTTTAGTTAAGCCTCTAGGCATGATCGATAGGATTGATAGATGGAGGGATGAGTAGACAGATGGGTGAATACAACAGTCACATATGCTCAATGTCAAGCCCAACTGATTCATTCTTGCTGTGACTCACACTCCAATATGTTTATCAGAAAGAAAGGATGGAGAAGGCTGAGAAAACCAGTGCCCCACTGGGACTGACACATTATCATCGGAGTTAGAAAAAAACAGACAGCTCATTCAGCTTAATGCTCCCCACAGAACAAAACATGGCGAGAAACATCTCAGCCAGCACCGTAAAAGAGCTGGTTTAAGATCGTTTATTTAACTCCAATTATGTGCTGCAAAACTGATCAGAAAACAACAAATGTGTACCAGTGTTACTACAATCAGAGAGCAGAATTCATTTGGATGCTTTATTTCTATTATTGGTTTCTTATTTATTTTGCTTTGTACTGTGAGTTTTCTAGGCTTTACACGTTTTGATGGAACTAGATTTAATCTAGTGTTCAATCTGTGTGTGTGTGTGTGTGTGTGTGTGTGTGTATGTGTGTGTGTGTGTGTGTGTATGTGAATGTGCTCGTGCACGCACTGTAAAGCGAGCAGCTTGCAGCTGTATGCCACTTAGCCACAATTTTGCAAAATGCACACTGTGTGTGTTTAGTGTTCATTATTAAGCTAAAGGTTTTCATACGATATCACAGTCTCCGGTGAATCTTTGGCACATGTGAAAGTAATGTATTAGGGCTCAGTAACAATGCATGGACACATTTATGGCACAAAAAAATCCCTTCCACAGATTTTGTCACAGGGAGCCAAATCTATGCATCCTTATACATCCTTAAATCAGGCTGTTCTTATTTTCTGCATGTGTTTAGAAAAGAATTGGCAGGTTGAACAATTCCTAGTCTGGTTCAGCCTTATTTTTTGTTGATTTGTTGGTGGCCTACTTTTACATGGCCTGGTTTATACATCACACTGAATCCTCAACAAATTGATTTCCAGCATTTCTGTAAAGGAAACCTGGCAACCCATGACACCAGTCACTATAGCCTATCTGTACCATAACAGTTAAATGATAAGACAGTTACACGGTGTTTTTCATGGATTCTTAGTTTTATTACGGATTGTTAGTAACTTCTTAAGAAAGATATTACGAAGGGGTGCATTACTCTGCGTCAGTCTCTACATGATTTTTTTTTTTTTTTACAAATCCTCAGAGTAAAACGAGAGTCTATAAGAAGGCAACTTACCCCCATGATGACAGTGTCATCCCCCTGAAATACGGGGAGAAATTTGTCTTCACGAAGGATTTCATACTGGTTTAAAGGGCGAAAACGGCACAGCACCTTGATGTTGCATTCTGCGCCGGCTTCAGCCATTGTGTGATGTGGAAAGTGTTTTAAAGGCGATCGTTTCCTAGTGACGGTCCCGGTGTGTAAAAAAATAAAAAGATCGCAGGTACTGCTTTTAAAACAGATCAGCAGACTGCAGGGATTAAATAGTCGCAACCTTCAGGCACCTTTTGAGTTGTGGAAATGACAGATGCGCAGTTTCGCACCTTCCCTTGAGTCGTGCTGTATCCAAAACAGGGAATGCGTCTCTGTGCAAAGCCAAAAAGATTTTGCAGAGCAGAAGACCTATAAGCCAAACTGATTTTGTTTATCATAAAATGATGGGGTTTTGGGATTTGGGGATGTCCGGGCAGTTTTGCTCTTGTGCGTACTCCATGCGCAGGTGTGCGGAATGATGCCGCGAGCTCGGCACGTCTGAGAATAGCCAGGGGGCGTGGCTTGTGTTCTGATGCTGTCAATGGAACGATGCTCTCATCAGGACCACTCATCTCACAGGAAAATATATAATCTGTACATAAATATATAACATAATGTACAACTTAAATAGTCTACAGCTTACTAAACAGTTACACCCAGACCAGTTATATCTCAAAAACTCAATCAGACACTTAATGTATATGTATATGTACATACCAACACATAGTCTAACAATACTGTAATGAGACTGTGTTTGTTTTTGTAAGGTGTAGAACTAATTACTTAATACTTAGGGAGCGAAATCAAGTGATCCGTTTCAGACGGAGCTCGTGCTTTTTTTGTCGCTGGGATGGCGTTCTCGCGAGAGAACGGATTAGCCCCAGTGTTGCCAGGTCCGCCGTTTTAGTGCGTAACAGGGCTACTTTTATTCATTTGATCATTGTCAGTAGATATTAGTTCCTTGTGCGTTGCAGTAGCTCCAGAGCCTGGCCTGGGAACACACTCTGTTACCACACATTCACTCCAAAGGGCATTTAATTTTAGCCAGTCCACTTTTTGGGACATGGGAGAACACCAGAGACCACAGAGGAACCCCCTCCCCTAAACAAAAGGATAATCCACATAGATTCTTCTGTATAGGCTATATAATCCACATTGATCATATTGGCTATATATTCCACGCATATTATTTAGGCCATGGGTCTATAAAAATGCACACTTGAGGTGGTCTCATTACACGTAGCGCCTGTTGTTGTCTTGATTGTGAAATATAGCTCGGTATTTTATTGTGTGTATAGATTATGTTACGTGTAAGTGAATTAATCTACTCAGTATTACAGATATTCTGTATTTATGATTATAGACCGTATGAAATACTACAGCAGTTTCGATACAGTACATCGGTGGCCTTGATGTTTGAGTGCAGAGTTAGCAGTAGCATTTTAGTGAGGCTTTTATGCTGTTTGTTTTACTTTTTACAGACCTGGCAACCCTTCCGGTGGGTTCATGCCTGACGTTAGCGCTGTTGTCAGCAGCTTGCACGTCACCGAGGCGGGTGTCTTTTGGTGCTCGTCTGTTTCTTTTCAAAGTGGAAATTCTGTAAAAATAAAATATCAGATACTCGGTTGGATTGAGTTTTATTGAGCTGAGTGGCAATGGCCGACCCGAAGTACGCCAACCTGCCGGGCATCGTAAGTGTCTGTAATCCGTACAGCATGCTAGCGGCGCTACTTAGCTAAACTGTTCCTGAAGCCTTGAAGCTAAACTCACTGCTAGCGCTGGTGTTAATACTGCGCTTAGCGGTTTATTTCTTTCTTTCTTTGTTTTAATGAAACGCGCTCTTATAATAACGGGTTGTTCTGTAGTTTATTTTACAAGCATTTTTGGTTAATGGCTGATAAAGTTAACGAATCGGTGTAGCTGACTGAGCTCGTAAACACAACACCCAAAAGCCGGCTAACGTCCTTTATCATGATGCTCAAACGAGACGGTTAGCTAGAAATGTCATGGACAGCTCTATCGTTTAACAGTATGGTGTTTTAGTGAAATGTACATAAACATATTTACAGACAGATACGTAATGTTGGATATCTAGGGGTTGTTGATGTTGCACATTAGCCCGCTAGCATGATGGTTCATTTTAAGCGTTGTTTTATTGCACTGGTTTGATCGGGAAGGACAACAAACAAAGAACAAAAAACACAATAAAAAAAATCCGCAACTAAGTGCAGGGGTGTTCCTGTGAGTATTGTGGATGTGTGTACAGCAGTTGTTTTGTTCTTCATCCATTTTGTAGACGTGTCTCCTTTAAAGGGCGTCGGCTTCCGGGGTCCAGTAGCCGGCCCAGTCCAGTCCAGTAGAGTTATTTGCTTCATGCTCAGCTTTTCCTCCTGCAGTGAGATGTGTATATCCAGGACCCGTGTGCAGGCAGTGTGTTTATCCCGAAGCCGCAGGAGGAAGCTTTGTGCGTTAACAGAGTGCTTGCTGTGTGTCCGCAGGCCTCTAACGAGCCGGATGTGTACGAGACCAGCGACCTGCCCGAGGACGACCAGGCGCAGTTCGAGTCGGTGAGTTACTCCACACTGCTCGCCACTTTTAGCAGGGAAAGTCATGTATTTGTGAATGAAATCGTTGTTTGTGTGATGTGAGCATCCTGACCAATGACTGTATCTATACAGAAGAAAAGTTTGTTCCTGTACAACAACATAAAAAAGACAAAGACGTTATTTTTATCCTGACCGGCCATGAGGAAGTTCTGTCTGGGCTGTTTTTTGTTTTTTTCTTTTTCATACCATTCTCTCTCTCTCTCTCTCTTAGTGTAGGCCATTATTTAAAGGTAAGCCTAGGGTAGGACATTTTTGGAGAAACCAGCAAGAGCAAGCTAGATTTTGGAAGTATCCAAATGAAAAGTATCCCACCTCCATCCAAAACCATGGCTCCAAAACACACGAACACTCACTATACTGCTGGAGAACGAGTCCATGAGAGAGAGAGAGAGAGAGAGAGAGAGAGCGCAGTGGAAAGAGGAGGGCAGCACATCTTCACCATCACTAAATTTATCCAACTACTTCATGTCTCATTTGCATGTAAGCATGTAAGAAAACACCTGTAACAGCAGCACTGATAGTTCCTGTTCTCTCCTGTGTTATAGCTGTGAGATATAGTCATTCCCTCATCAGCCTCTCTCTCTCACAGACACACTCACTCACTCACACACTCACTCACTCACTCACTCACTCACTCACACACACACACACAGCACAGCTGAGAAAACATTTTACAGAAAAATCAGAGGAAACGTAAAGCAGAGTGCTCACAACTGAGACTTAGCTGTATGTCTGCCTAGCCTTGTGGCAGAGTCCAGTCATGCACAGTGTGCACAGGTAGGCGGGTAGAAAGACAGGCAGGCTGGCTGGCTATCCAGTCATTTTTGTGGACTGAATGAAATGATTATACTTGCTTTTTACAGGCCTGCGACTGCCACAGATAAAGGCTTTGTTTATTGCCAGACCATTTGGTTTACTGATTGCTTTTGGGATGTAAATAGAATAAAAAAAATAAATCAGCAACTCTAGCTTTAAGATGCTTTCACACCCATTACCCAGCCTATACAGTATACATTTATACTTTTAGTAGGTTAGCTGTTAGGTTTGGTTTTGTTTCTCACTACATCATTTAACAAGCCAAAACGTGGTTAAGGGACAGATCGTTTTTATTCATTGCATTTATGCATTTATTCATTCAAACTCTTGCCAGTGGCATGTTGAAATCACAAATAATGCACGAGCATTTAGTATAAGCTAAAGATGAAGCAATAATTATATAAATAACTTGTTTAAAACCTGTTGTGTATTGCGTCTGGTGCTTTTCTTTTTTTGCTGCAGTTGTTTCCTTTGGTTCAGTTTGTGCCTTTCAGCTTCATGCAGCAGTTCACATCTACAAAGAATAATGCGACTCAAAACCAGTAGCATCATCGCTCGGCCCAACCCTAATTAGTAGTGAGAAATCTCTGTTTTAACTCTGCCTGATGTTATACTCTACCTTCTTTAAGCCATATCTGGTAACAGAATGTGTCATAGCAAAAAAAAAAACCCAAAAAACTTTTCCTGTCTTTTTGCATTTTGTTGGGATTCCTTTCCTTTTATATCCCAAACTTAGGAAAGATGCAAACTTTTGCATTCTGTATGTACAGTTTTTAATGCTGGCCTTTTCAGATCAATCTTGATATGGGTTTCTGTTGACAAATTACGGAAAGCAGGTAAAAAAAAAAAAAAAAAGGTTTAGCAAAATAAAGTAAGCCAACCGTGACCCTTGATACATCAGGTTCAGCACTGTGCTGTTAATATATCAAATGCTTGTGCTCCTTTAATAATGCTTTATTCATCCTAATGAGAAAAGACAGCAGCTATTATATATAAAGTATAATAGTAATTTCAACTCATTATGTTTTGTGCAGCTCGTGATTTTACCGGTTTTATTAAAGCTGTGATAATTACTGAAACTCTATTAACATAATAGTGCTTTACCTTCCCTGTCACTCCCTGTAATGATCCACTTCGGACACTAGTTCGTGCAAGTAAGATGGCCTTCTTTTTCTCCAGCGATAACTGCATGGGTTGGAATCTTACTCCCTTTCACACTGGTTCCAGTCAGGAACAGTCAGTCATAGAGCTGTGGGATTTCCTGATTTGTTGTGATTTGATAAATCTTTCTTAATGTAAGCATGGGCTGAACCTTTAATGGGCTGGACTGAAGGACATCCCATAGAGCCACCAGGGCAAAACTGCTTTTGACAGAGCATGTAATAGAAAGTGCTTGTATGCACACACATAGCTTTAATGGACTGTCACTCCTTTTCCACCAACACATTTCTGGTCTGGATCATGCAGCTGGTGTTGGCTTCCAGCAGTTAAATCACCAACATGTTACACAATCAAACACATGTTTCGATATATGTAGTAGCAATAATAGTAACTGTGGAGGATTATCTCTGGTTTTGAAGATTACATTCACCAGTTAGATATCTAGTACACCAATTGAAAGTCTTCAGTGCCACAAAAAACATATCATATACAAAATATCACCGTAGGCGACAATTGTGGATCAAGATCTTTTTTTAGGGTGGACAAATGATAAATTCATTAGCAAGTAAAAGCTCCAATGTGCTGCATAGCTGCATGTTTTGGATGCCTAGAAACTAACTGACCAGGTTAAAAAGTGGTAGCTAAAATAAAGTAATGATGTATGGCAACCGAAATAAGGGGAAAAATGGATCGTTATCCACGTCTAGTGTAACACCGTGTCGGGTTTTCAGCCACGACAAAAGGTCAGCCAGTCATTGATGAATGGTTTGAGTTTTGTTCTCTCGTTGCACGTAAACAATATTATGTCTAGTGTCTTTATTTTCTCTCGACAGGTGGTTGTGTGGAGAAAGCAGGAGAGTAATGTGATGGCTTTGCATCAGACATTATTTTCAGCACGCTTCATGTTACTGACAGAAGGTCATCCATCATCATACATGCCTGCTAATTAACTTTCTACCATTATTCCTAAAGCTGATGTGTGTAATGAGGCAGGCTTTGGGATTTTTGGAAGCATGTGCTTTAGTTTCAGCGTCAAGGTGTGTTGCGTCATTGTGAAGCTCATTTCGTTTAAACGGAAAGTTTCGTTTTGCAAAAGTCTGCCAGCCAACTATGAATTAAAAAAGCGAATAGACCAGACGCTAAACATGCCTGTCCCAGATGCCTGAGCCAGTCATTTATCCACCGCTGTTTTTTTTCTGGCGAAGTTCGGCATGCATTAGCAGCATAGAACTCATTTTTAATTGTTACAATTACTACTAAAATTGGTTCTTTGATTCATAGTATTGATTTTCAGTTTTCAGCCTCAGTTTTAACTCCATTTTTTTTTCCAATCCCCATAATTGTATTTACAGAGCAGTCATTTGAATAACTTCATCTCCTTGAGTGAACTAGACAAGAACTAACGCCAGCCTTCAGTGTTTGTTGCTCCTTGTTGCTGGCTCGAGTCCCGTAATGTGTAACGCTTTGACTCTGGAACTGGACCGCTTGTTCTGGCCGAAAACTGTGTTGGAAAAGTGTGGAACAGTTCCAAATTAGGCATTAGCATCTATGTGGGCACGTTGTGATTAGAAGAGAGATGAAGTAACCGCTGCGTGCCTCCAGTGTCCGCTCCATATGTGTGGAACACCTGCTGTTTCTCTGATCTGAAGGAGAACGTGTTTAAGCCCTTTCAGAAACTCTCTAGCACAGCTGTCTGAATCTCTTACCTCTTACCTACATTGACCGCAACATGCAACCCCCTGTTTTCCCACTGTAACTCAGTCCAGCCCGTGACTTGCAGTGTCGTCTAAAAAAATGTAGCTTTGCTCTGAGAAGCTACTGGAACGCTTGTCTTATGGCCTTGTGGGGTAGAGAAGAAGAGAAAGGCTGATTGAATAGACGGCACGACGGGCGCCTACAACAACCAGCCTTCTGTTTTTGCCTTTGCCACCAGCTCCTGTTGTGCATGCCATGTGATAACCGCATTAATATGTCTCTCTCTTTCTCTTGCTCTTTCCTTATCTCTCTCTGTCTCCCACTCTTCTTTGTGTCATGCTCCTCCTTTACTTCTTCCTCCTCTAACTCTCTTTGGGACCCCAAGGAGCTGGTAAGAGATTATGTGATTTCCCCCTAACATCTAACATCACTCCACCACTCCTCTAATCAAAATCAAACCCTTGTCTGTATTGAGTGGATTTTGTCTTTGACTGAGTGTTTGCCTTGTTGTGCATCTTCCTGTCCGTATAATACCGTTTTTACGAACCCAGCACACAAACGCTGCTTTACCCTGGAACTGACTGAAAGCAAAGCCAGAACCCATATAACATCTGTACAGTCACACTCTTCCAGTAGCACATCAGTGAATTTTCTTTGAGCCATCTGAAGTGTGTGTGTGTGTGTGTGTGTGTGAGAGAGATTCTAATTGCTGCCTTTAGTGGGTGTATGAAACTGGATCCATGTTGGCCATGATGTGAATTTCTGGAATTAGTTTAACAAAGTAACTAACTAAAGTTGGAGGCAGTTAATAATAATCCAAGAATCCAGTTTTGTATTTTGCCCACATCATGTCTTTGTCAATTTGTGTGTGTGCATGTGTGTGTGTGTGTGTGTGTGTGTGTGTGTGTGTGTGTGTGTTTTAGAGGGACTGAATAACAATTTGAAGTTGAAATCAACAAATCAATCCTGTGCGATTCTTCATATAATTTTAGATCATTTGGCAATCTGATCATGTTTGCAGTTCTGTACTGATTCTGTGGCTTAGTGTACACTAGGCTAGTGTGATATTATGACATCATCCCTACGTGATGATATACCCCCACCATATCCATTCCTGTTTATCACCCGTAACGTTACCAGACCCACAACCTGTTACTTATTTTGTGTAGAAACGCTGTAAAAACACCCGAGTACGCTTATCTGAGGCGTCACAAAAAAAATCCGCCTAATTCAGCTGTTTTTCTACAATAAAACGAGAGGTGAGCCAATCGACATATGAAGCTGGAATGATTTGTGATGATAATGTTAATGGTAATAATAATTAAAAGGTGATTACATCCTTAACTTAGATGAATGTTTTTCATTTATTTTATTATTATTGTAATACAACAGTACAAAGACGTGGGCATTAGACAAGCAATTAAAAAAAAAGTTTATATTGATATGTGAGGGTGTTTTTACTGATACTACACAATGGCTTAAAAAGTAACCATCCTGGATGTGTTATCATGAAATTTTATAGAGGGAAAAATCAATATCTCACATGCCAAGTACACATTTAAATTTGTTACGTTTTTCTGCAGTACTTTAATAATCATCACTGCAACCTTTCTGCCTTGATTTCTCAAACGTTGCATGAAGAAATTTATTTAAAAGCCTGCATGTTTTATACTGTACGTTATGTTCTTTACACCTTTTTACATCTGATATTATAAAGTAAACCGCTTATGTAAGAATATAAAAAAAACAGAAATAGTATCATTTAAAACATGCTGCAAGCAGGTGATAGTGCTTTTGGTATTTAAATACCATTTTAATCTCAGGTGTAAAAAGCAGCCTCAGACGATTGGCACTCGTAAAACAGCCGTTAACACGTTTTCCTCATCCGTCTGACAGGAAGAGCTGTGCAGTGACAGTGTGGAGCGGATTGTTGTCAATCCCAACGCTGCCTACGACAAGTTCAAAGACAAGCGTGTCGGCACTAAGGGCCTCGGTGAGTATGGTGACTGCTGGATGTCCAAATCTGATTTGTTATATGAATCGTTGACGCTTGTGTTCCGCGTCTGGGTCTCATTGCTGTGACCTGCCTGTTTACAGATTTCTCCGACCGCATCAGCAAGAGTCGCAGAGTCGGGTATGAGTCTGGAGACTACGAGCTTGTGAGTTCTCCCTCAGGATCACTGTCAGGCACGTACCAGTCGAAGTGTTTGGTTTAATGAGTCACTCTGCTTTTCTGTCTGTCCCTCTGTAGCTGGGTGACGGGTGTGGCGTTAAGGAGACTCCTCAGCAGAAGTACCAGCGGCTGGTTAATGAGATTCAGGAGCTCGCAGAGGAAGTGGAACACATTCAGGTTAGGGATCGGTACACAGAGACACTCTTTATCCTCTTTTTCTTGTTTTAGCCAATTTAACTTGAGGTGAGTTATTGCTCATCTTGTTCTAATAACACAAATCAGGAACCAGGATATTACAACCAGAAATCTGCTTATTTATTGAGAACATTAAATATGAACACTTGGACCAATCAGGCCTGGCTTCTAGCTTTTCAACTGGTAGCCCTTAACGCTAATACCAAGTTTATCAGTGGGTAAAGCAAATGATTTGGTTGTATCTCCCTTTAAAAACAAACAAACAAACAAATAAATAAATAAAAATTATTATTTTATTATTAAAGACTGGATGAATTTGCAGCCTCTACAAAGAGCCTTTAATTGCATGCTGATCTTTTTTAATAAACAAGTATACGGGTACAGAAGAAATCCTCTCTCTCTCTCGCTTTCTCTCTCTCTTTCTGTTTCTGTACACCTACTCATTCATGTAATTATCTAATCAGGTGATAGTTGGCAGCGGTGCAATGCATAGAATCATGCAGATACGGGCCGGAGGCTTTGGGTAATGTTCACATCAGCCATCAGAACGGGGAACCGATGTGATCTCGGTCATTTTGACCGTGG
>JAOUQY010000019.1:10087851-10103225 GCA_028566355.1 Doras micropoeus
CCGGCTAGGCACCGGCTCTCCCGTGACCCTGAAAAGGAATAAGCGGCCAAGAAAATGAATGAATGAATGAATGAATATTGGGTGCTATAGAGCAGCAGAATATGCCGTGGTTGGTATTTTAGAATCTTGATCCATTTTTAACTTGGAACACCCGTCTTTCCGATGTCCCGCCTCTCCTGAATTGCTCATATGGCTTAATTCACAGATCTCAGGATTCATTAGTTAAGATTAAATAGTTAATTCAATTCAAAGATTATAAGATTATTTTAGATCTGAATAATATTTTTCTGGCAAGTTTAAAATGTCAATAAACTGTCAACACACAACAGACAACATCATTTCATAATGTTGTCGGTTGTCTTAACAGAATACAATGCATACTATATAACACAGATGTCCATCACAGGCCATGTTTATTAATAAACGAGTAGAATATAGTACCTTTACTTTGTATAAAAACGTAGAAAATGGTATGCAAAAAATATATCACTTGATTTCCTGTATATAGATGTAATAACTGCTAATATCATGAATTTGCAATGCTACATTAAATTCTCTTTTGCCAGCAAAACAAAAAAAAACAAAACAAAACAAAAACAAACAAAAAAAAACATGACAGATGCCAGAACAACACACAATGAAACACAAAATCCACAACACTATTTTTTCTTTAAAAAGAATGTTAGAAAAATTACATTCTCTATCGCAGCACTATATATATAGAGGCATGGTGACATGACTGTATTAATGTTGATATTGAAGCGTGCACATGCACTCTTCCCAGTGCTAATCATCTTTGGTATGCCATGAACAGCTGTAGTGAAGCACAGGGATATGCTTATTTTCAATACTTAAATGAGTCCTTCACACCATTGTGAGGCATCAAATGAACGTGCTACAACAAAGAACATTATGTTCTTTAATTTGTCAGCTGGATACTGCTTGAATGCAATATCATATACTGTACTACATGTTATACCCAACACAGAAAAATTCAGCTCAGTGCTGTTGTCAGTGCAATATTACATTTACATAATGTGGTGCAATTTAATGCCTGGAAACACTACAAAAAATACAAATGTCTATTAGGTGACTGGTCTGCATTTACTGTATAAACAAGAGTTTCAAATACAAACAATTGTGGGCTCAGACCCAAATTGGCTTAGTCTATCCAGGTCTTTAAATGAGAGTAACTTTTAAAAATGAGAATCAGTGCCACTTGACTAAAGACACCTGTCTGAATATGAATTAGCAAAAAAAAAGACAAACAGGAAAGTTCATTTAAATCAAATGGGTTCCACTGCATTCAACCATAGGTCTTCTGTTTTGCGACATTCACTTGAATAATAATAATCAAAAATAACTACTGATAAGGCTTTGAATACTGCACTGCACAAAGGCACTATGATTGGTCATTATGGGTTTTGTACTCTGACCTGTCTGACTGTCACTCTCCAAGGGTGTGTTTATACTTGTAGTTTGGTTCCCTTGGTCTGGACCAAACAAGAAAACAATACACTGTTACAATTTAGTCCTGGTTTGCTTAGCGTTCATACTCACAAATTTACAGTCAAACCAAAATAAGTTAAAAATATCGCACATATGATATATATTTTGCGAGCCAGATGTCAGAACAATGCACCATGCTGGGCAATTGTACCAGCTGGCAACACAGCAGGAGGTGGTAAAATGGATAAAGGCACCATAAATTCAATTCAAATTCAAAACGGCACCAGAAATTCCTCCGCTGCACATACCAAAGAAGGTACACTGCAAAGAGAAGACAATCTGTAGACAATTCCGTACTAAACTGTAATGGAAAACATGACTCTGCTCTCTTGGAACATGTTTAATGTTGCATCTTGTGACATCACCTCCTATGTTTGGTTCGTTCTGATGCCTTTGGTTGGTACTGTGTTCATACTTCAAACGAACCGCACTAGAAATCGTTTAGAAATGGATCAAGACCAACCTGCTCGGGCGGTCTCTGTCCGCTTATTTGACGTGCACCAGAAGTAACGAACCGCACTAACAGAGCAATCGCAGCAGGGTTCGTTTTACTCAAACCAAAGCTAACAAGTATAAACATACCTTAAAATCATAATTCTAGTGTACCTGTTGAGGCTCATTAACCACAATAGGCAAAGGCACTTCAGACGTGTTCTACCACTTATTATAGCAAGCTTCTCTAGTACCTCAGAAAGGAAATGTGCTCTCTCTAACTCTTCCTAGTCCCCATACATTTTATAATGCAGAAGATTTTTTTTCTTCTATCATTGTCTTAGTTTTAATTCCATTGCTAACATAAAAGTAAAAAGTATTTACATTTAAACAAAGTGTTGTATTACTAACCCTCCCAGCATGGCAACTGAATACCATTTTAGTCTTGATAAGGAAACCCAAGGCAATGTTTATTAAACAAATAAAACAAAAACAAATGGAAACAGAGAAGCAGAATCACCTGTCTATAGAAACCTGGCCCATCTAGTAAAACGTAGGAAGGTCCACAGCAACCACTGTTTCACTGAATGCATTTATGAGGAGTCTAATTAGTTCACTGGGTGTTGATATAGCCAGAATGATAGTCTAGGTCTTACAACCCTCTCAACCATGTAAAGCTATTCTTTAAGTCAGTGTGTTCAAATACTTATTCTCCCCAGCAAGGGATGTCAGCATGGAGGTCATATCTCCAATGGCCATATTAGACAGGTTAGTGGGAAGAGTGATGGAGTTTTGTGGAGTGGTAAGACGGGAGGAGGCCTGGGAGGATGACTGATGGCCCAGAACTGGATTTACTGGGCTGTAGGATGAAGGATCTGGATCCTCAATGATGGAAGCAAAGTCAATCTGAGCATTCTCCAAGTCCAGGTTCTCAAGAGTATTTGACATAGATGCAGACTGGGGATATGCCACTGAAGCAGCCTTTGTTGAGGGCTCTATTCCTGCAAGGTGCTGCTGGGTTTGACAGGATCCATCATGGGGTTCCAGAGACTTATCCATGTTGTGGTGCATGTGGATCTGGCCTGAGTAATAGAAATTATCAGTGTGCTGCTGTTGTTGATGAACAGGTGGTAACCTGACACTTCTCCTGGGACTGGCAGTAGAATGACCAGGACTTAAGTTAGGTGGGCTGCTTAGGTATGCACCATTTGCCTGCTGGGAATGACTGTTCTGGCGACTCATAGGCTTTCGACCCTGAGGTGGATGTGGCACCACATCATGGCTGTAGGAGGAATCCTGCATGCCAGGCATCTGTTCCTTGACTGGCACTGAGGTGGATGTTTGACTGTGTCCTGAGGGACTCATGACATTCTGATTTGAGTAGCCCTGGTAACTGTTATGGTACATGTTTTGATTAAGCTGCTGATCTTGAGGGCTGTGCTGCATCATTGTTGGCTGTGCTCCCATTTCCATACTTTCTGGCTTCCGAGGGAGACTACTATTTGCTGTTTGTTGCTCTTGCTGCTGCTCCCAAAGGAGGGCCTGTTGTGATTGTACATAGTTTCGTACCATCATCTCCTTCACCTGCAGCATTGGAGTCTGTGACCTCCGCTCCTCAGCCAAAACAGAGCCTGCACAGCCAAGACTCAAACTTCCCCCATGGAGAAAAGATCCAGCCTGGCTTTGTTGTTGACGGTGATCAGTCTGGGCCTTGATCTGACCATGGACAAAGTCACAGCTGGAGTTAGAAGATTTGCTGATTAAACCATGCTCTTTTGTTTGTGGTGTGTACCCTTGCTGGCATACCTCTGTAGTGCTAGGCTGGCAATGTAGTTGAGGAGCCTTGGCATTTTGGCAGGCACTGGAGCCTCCCATGGGCGGATGGAACTGTTCTGGTTTGATGGTGACCCTCTGATTGTTAGGATCAGTGTTGGGATCATACAAACCTTGAGAATACTGTTGTCTCTGCATTCCTGTGTCTTGGAACTGCATAGCTGCCTGCATACCAGCATGAGGATTGTGGAGCTGGCCATTTTGTCCCCAGGGTCCTGATCCCTCACTAGGCTGCCCCAGGCCAGGGTAGTGTGGCCCAGATGGGCTAAGCTGACAGGTGCTCATACTGTATTCGGCTTGCTGGAGGAGAGTGTTTGAAATCTCATTCTGACCCATAGTTTCTCCAACACCTATATTCCCATGTTGACTGTGGTACTGGCTCTGCATCTGTGACTGGTAGGATGGATCCAAGCATCCCATTCCTTCATTTTGAGGAGAAAGCTGGTCACCAGCATGAGGATGGGACTGCTGGTAGCCCATGTAGGCCCTGTCTGCACCTTGTATCATACTTCCATGATCATGGCCTTCTGTGATATTCCTCTGAGGCTCCATTGCCATGGCCTCCATCATAACATTCTCAGTAATACTTGGTGGTCGTGGTGAATACATGTGTCTGGTGATGTTGGCATCAGAACCACAGTGCTGCAAGGCATTGCGACGGCCCATCAATGTCATGTTGTTCAGGCTGTTAAAGCGCTGCACTTTCGGTAGGCCTTGTGGATCAGCTCCAGAGCGTACAGGATCACTGGCACGTCGCATGTTGTTGCCAGGAGCCTGGTGTGGGTAAATAACCCCTGTACCATATTCAGTATTGGCACTGTGTCTCCTGGTTCCCACTTGATGTAGGAAAGGTGGGAGTGGCTGGCCGTCATACTCACTCAAGAAACCACTCCGTCTACCGGGGGTACCAGGTTCCATATTGGGTAGAGGTGTTGGCGGTGGTCCACCAGTTGCTGCTGCATATTTAGCTTTCAAACTA
The DNA here is from genome assembly GCA_028566355.1 of Doras micropoeus. Classification (NCBI taxonomy): domain Eukaryota; kingdom Metazoa; phylum Chordata; class Actinopteri; order Siluriformes; family Doradidae; genus Doras; species Doras micropoeus. The sequence continues at coordinate 10,092,605 of JAOUQY010000019.1, forward strand.
TATTGCTCTGCAGGGGTAAGACTTGGTAGACCTGGCAATCCACTGCTGCTCTGGCACAAACCAGTTCTGTGGCTGGTCTCAGGTGATAATGAGTCCCCACCCACATCATTTCCAATGACAGCCTGGCAATGCCCACCTATGCCTACCTGAGATACTTCACTTGAGCGTCTACTTGATAAGTAGGGGGACACCACAGAGGATCGGCGACTCACGGTGTAGGCGGAGCTTAAACTACTGGTACCACTTCCACGGCGGTCACTGGGAGGGCAAGGCATAACCATTCTCCCAATTCCACCCATAACACCTCCACCCAGGTCTGGGGTAGAGAGCTCTATCACACGGCGATTAGAAAGCAAAGGAGAGGGGCCACACATGCTGATCATCTCACCTGATGCTGAAAAGAGAAAGAGAAATTTAGTTGTGCAATTGTGCTACTAAAATCCTTAACTGGAAAATATCAATGTAAAATGATTTTTTTTTCAGATTTTATCAGATCTCCCATACCTGAAAGTGCTGGTAATTTATTTACTGTACCCCGTCCTGGTGGGGTCTGTCTGCGGATCTGCTTTAGTTTATCAATCTTTAAGTTCTCCAGCCTCTTCAGGGCCTGTGCAGACATGCCCATACCCCCAGAACCCACTCCCCCATTAGACTCCACAACACTGGTGCCCCCTCCATCTTCCACTGCTGTCAGGTCTTCCAGACTTCCTGCTGCATTCAGGTTCATCTCGACACCACTGTCATTGTTGTTTGCACTCCCTAATGGAGAGCGCTCACTACTGCAAGATGACTGGCCTCCAGGACTTGGCTGAGACTTCTGCTGTATCCAGAGGAGAAAGAAGGAAATGATCAGTTGTAACAGAGCAAAAACATTCAGATTGAATTCATAGCATTCTAAAAAAAATGCAGGTGTTACATAGTGAGAATCATTTAGACATAGACAGAGAGAGTATGTGAAAAAAAACCTCACTAGTGTGTTTTCAGGAGCCAGATGTTTGCAGTCCTCTCTGATCCTTTCCTCTTTCTCTACCATCAGCTCTGAACATTGACCTGCAGAGGTCAGAGCAGAACCTGGTGGTCGCGGTCCAGTGTCCCCACGGTGTTTCTTAGTGATGTGAGCCTCAGGCCCATGAACTGTCTTTACATGCTTGCGCAAGGAACTTGGGTCTGTGTAACGCTTTGTACATCCGGGGATCTTGCACACGTAGGGTTTCTAAGGATGAGAAGTAGGTGTGTATGGATAGTGTAAAATACATTTGATTTCTTATTTTGCGTGTCATGCATTGTTAGGTGTTGGGAGGGTTTGGATGTTTGGTGTATACCTCGTTGGAGTGTGTTCTGTTCTGGTGCTTTGCACGGTCTGAGGCATTAGAGAAAGCCTTGTTACATCCCTCATGTTCACATACATATGGCTTCTCGCCAGTGTGTGAGCGCAGGTGTGTTTTTAGGTTCTCCAGACGAGAGTATGCTTTGTTGCAACCCTCAAACTAAGGCACATAATAAGACATGGTCAAAGATAATGTTATGGTTTTCAGAGCCTGTATACAAAAGAATACAGCATCAGTCACACAGACACTCACAGTGCACTTGTGAGGTTTCTCGCCAGTGTGTCTACGCATATGCACCACCAGCATATATTGAGCCTTAAATGGTCTCTGCTCACGAGAGCAGTCCTTCCAGTGGCACACAAATTCTTTCTTCTCGCCATGGATATGCTCATTATTGATGTGCTGGAAGAAGATAAAATGAAATAAATTAGTCAATAAAGATGCAATAAAAAGGCAAGTAGGTGGAAATTATATAAATAATACAGCAATGCTCCCACACAGAACATCCGCCTTTCGTACTATCATTTTATCTGTGTTATCCCTGATTTTCAACTTGCCAACATGTTTTGGAGGTCGCACCAGCTCGGATGAAAATCGGTGTTCACTCGGGGCTCAAAAATCAGCTCACGATCTCTATCTGAGAGGCTCAGCAATCGCTCGCAGACTCAAAAAAACATATAGCATGCTAAATATCTGGACCTGTCAGTGAGTCCACATCCTATAAGTGTTGTGACCAGGTTATGACTGGCAGTGAGTGCGGTGTCAAGCTACAGCCAATGAGAATGCAAGATACGGAGTGAAGGGTAATCTAGGGGAGGAGTTGTATTAACGTCAACAAACATGGCATTTAATGGTCAGCTATCCGCAAACTTTTGGGCCATATAGCGTAATACCTATTTTATTGCTGTTGGTGTACCTTTCTAACAAGCGCCACAACTTCCTGAAATCAAGTAGAAAGCAGAGAGGATTTTCTGAAATGCTCAGCTGCTTCGTGAGTGACTATGAACAAAGCTTTCAGGTTTTTTTGTTTGTTTGTCTGTTTTTTAGATACCAATGGACAAACAACTTGGATTTTTGGAAGGAAAAAACCCCAGTCTCACATATGGTATCACGTCATCCCCCTGTCACTTCTCACGTGCGTTTTCGTGACAAAGCGCATTTTGGAAACCACACGGACTCATCTGCGATTCCTCCTGGTGAAAGACGTGTAACGTGTGACCTGCTATCGCTGATCAGTCACGTAGTGTACTAACCATAACGACTTAAAAATTCACGATTACAAGAGAGCAAGTTGTGTCGTTTGAACAGTACAGCGATCTGATGACTTTTCGTGTCGTGTAGTGTGTCCAAGCCATTACATGCACAAGTTGTTCCTGGGTGTCAAACTCCTTGCTGCAGCTCTCCCAGTGACAGTTGGTCTCATAGATGGCCTCAGGCTCTGGTTTCTCCTCTTTGTCTAAATCATCTCTGCCTTCCAGAAGCCCAAGAAGAGGATCCTACAGGAAGCAAACAAATTATAGATTATAAACTAGGCACAAAAAAAAAACAAGAATCTTGTTCACTAACCATCTTGTTCAAAGCCCTTAAACATATGTTATAAAAAATTTGTTGTGGAATAGTTATGTTTAAAAGTTTAATCTAAGGGCATTTTCACATATGCAGCCTTTACTCTGTTTGAATCGAACCCTGGTGCATGCTTCTTCTTCTTTTGTGTAGTTCCTTTGGGCTGGTGAGAACATAAAAACTGCACAAGCGCAGATCAAAACAACTGGTCCAAGACCACCTGAACAGTCTAACAGTTGAAAAACAGTTACCAGGCTCTGAGAAACAAACATTAAATAATTAGGCTGGAGTACCTGAGTTCCAGTGGAAGACGGACTGGCCACATCTCCTTCTGAATGCTCGTCTAAACTCTTCACGTTAATGCCGTCCATTACACTACCTATGATGGGTTCTGTCTTCAGCTAGACACACATACACATATCCTTATGGGTCAATTCCCAAGTCAAATCAGGATGCAATAAAATGGTGAGAGAGCAATAGATCTTATTTACATGTCCATGTTTTGGAGGTGCGTGCAGACGGGGGTTGTGAGGAGGCAGGCGAGTTGGAGGTCCATGGCAGGGAGCAGAAATGTGGCCAAGTGGAGTTCCGTACATGGTCCCTTGAGGCCTGGATTGGTAGTTTGTTGAGCTTGAGTAACCCATTGATGGACTACATAGGGAAAAAAAGGTTCAGTCAGTCCGCAAAATGCAGATTATTGCTCATGTAAGAGCAGTTAGTTAGTGTGTCAAATACTGTATAAAGGCATGGCCTACAATCTGAACATCTCTTACAGTGAAATCATATAACATGCCATTTACCTCAACGCTCCCACTGATAGGTGTCCATATGAGCTAGCAGCATTCTGCCCACAGCGAGAGTTAACAAATGCCACCAGAGAGTTGGGAGATGTACGAATAACTGTCTGCAGATCCACGCTTGTATCAGACAGAGGAGAAATGGACAGCGCTCGCTTCTTGCTCAACTTCAATATGGAACGTGGGGTGGAGAAACGAGAACCTGGCGAACCAGTAAAAGGATTCCTGATTGGTTTTCTATTAACATTTCCTTTAACTAAGCACTATAGCTTTTTACATTTGTGGGCTTCTATGTTGTTCTATGGTGCCTTTGTTATTTTTTAAAATATAATTCACGTTTGTCATTTTGTTATTCAACTTCTTATTGTAATATTGCTTTTTCTAGTGCGTCTATCCTGTTTTATGTATTTGATTTCTTTTTCCACTCCTCCCCTCAGGTAGCCAGATCATTGTAAATAATACAATATTCTTAAAAACTTAAATTCAATGCAAATAAAATAAACTAAAGAAATATGGTATGCAGATAATTATAGATTCATCATATAGGTTTAATCTTATTCTTATGTTATGTTCTTATGTTAATTAAGAATGCAAGTGCTGTCTCACCATCTCCTGAAACCAGGTGTTCTGGGCCTGACTGGTTGTGAGGAAAGCCATGATGAGCTGGCATTGTGTTACTCTGGTTGCAGTACGGGGTACCATTACCTCCTAAAAGCAGAGATAATAAAAAGTAAACATGAAATATTCCTACTGGCTAGAAAGGAGCTTGAAACAGAAACATTGCCTACTAAACAATCCCTCCTGATGCATAAAGACTGAAAGATCCTTGAATGGAGAAATGTGCTTTGACAATACATGCAAAAAAAGCTAACCCAGTAAGTGCACTATCTACACATGCATGAAGTCACTACCTGCTTAAACCAGTTTCTTTAATGAGTGATAAAGTGCTGCAAGTATAGTAGTTACTTGCTGGTCAAGGATCAGCTTTTCTGGGTAAAATTAGGGCTTAGGCACTTGGGAGAGTTCAATTCAACTCAATTTTTAACATTTCTAGAGTGCTTTTAATAAGCTATAAATATTAAGTAATTGATAGGAGCACATACCCTCAGGTAGGGGCATGCCACGGTGTCCCATCATGCCATGGGGCGGGGGTCCTTGTGGAGGCCGCATATAAGGATCCATGCAGGTTCCAGGGTTGAAGGATGGGTTGTACATCGCTCTGCTTTGTGGAAGTTGACCACATACAGGAGACACCTCACTGTAGGGTGGTTTTATTGATGGCGCCAGACTGCAAACACACATTCAAAGAGCATGATTACGTTATTGCAATAAATTGCATATAAAACATTCACAGAACACAAGCGAAGTTAGTTCACTTTCTATTTGCAATATATTGATTACAATTAATTACTATTTCTGACAATTATATTAGTTTTAATATTAAATGCTTAAGTATCAGTATATTGACACAGGTCTGAATTTTTGCCCTGCATGTTTACATGCACAGTTTTGAGATCTAGGTCCCTATTTAAATGCAAGTAAAATCTTGGTATTGACGGTGATAGATGCTTTGTTCAAAAGGTCAGATTTTCCTCATGTCTAATGTCTCCTACTAAAATTTAATTTCAAAACAAGGAATATTATAAGCTTTTTCACTAGTGGACTTAGACTATTGGACTCCAATTCCTGTGTTCCCATCATTCCCCTGGTAAAATATACTAGTCTGAAAAGAGAAAACAGTTTAATTTTAACAGTAACATCACTGTTGTATTGTTATATCAAGAATAAGTGATTCTGTTGTTTCCACTGCCACAGCTTTTATGCATATAGCCATAAGCCCAATACTTTTATGCTATATTAGATCGAGGACCGGCTGTATGCTTGCTCTGTCATGGGCTGAAGAATGTGCTGGTAGACAGCTGATTGCTCTAGCTACCCTGCAGTTTTTTAAGTGGTATCCCACACAGTAATAAGTCAATTTATTTTATGGTGACTCCACAGACTGCCCTCCATTATTAACATGTAGTAGCAGGCCTTGTCTATAGCACTGCTGATAACTTCAGAATTAACAGAAAAACTGGATGCAAATGTTTAGAATTAAATTGCCAGACATTAGATGTGCTTTAGATTTAGAATCTCATTTGAATCATAGGACCATACTGACTATTGGAAAAACTCAGCAATAATCAGAAACTATACCCAATCTGTCTCAGAAATCAGTGAAAAAAATCTGAATTGGCTGGCAGAGTACATGTAAGTTGTGATGTGCACTTCTGACCACTAGGTGGCGTCTAGTGACTGTACTTTGATCGCAAAAGCGACAGCAGGGGAATTCCCACATTCCTCTGAAGCTGTCTTTCCCTCTGTTTTATACACACATACACACTCCTAGACCTGTAGTGCATTTTTGTGAGGTATTTCCATTGATGTGTGCGTTAGTGTAATGCTCTGCTTAACCCTAACCATAAAAACCCTAAAACTTTAATCTGAAGAACAAAATGGAAATCTTTTAATTTTTCAAGCAAAGCTGTAGTTTGCCTACGAAAGTGCTTTTCTTCAAAGGGACCACCTAGACATCCTTTCAAGGTCATAAATGTAATGTATTCCTATAAAAATACAGACATATAGTCCCCACAAAGAGATAAACACATGCCCTCCAAAATACCAACACATACACAGACTCATTCCTCCATTCCTTTACACTTTACAGCATGTTCACTTCAACACCCAGTTGCTGTAATTCTCTCAGAACATCATGTGTATTCCACAGCTCCTAATCTCCTTGCACTAATCCACCAAGCCCCCTTCCCCCAGTTCTGTCTCCCTTTATGTGTTCTCTATTTTTGGGTATTTTTTTTCTGAAGCTCTGTTCCTTTCATGCACTCTTTCTTTCTTCCCCTCTTTCCTCATCGGTAGCCCTGTCCTCCCTGGTGGACATTCTTTCTCTCTCTCTTTGCCCCTCTGTCTCTGACAGCTGCTTATTACTGACTGGTCAGGGAGCTGCTACTCTCCGCATGACTGACCAAACACCACTCAGGTTACCCCAGAGAAAGAGCGAAAGCCCAATGCTGGCTCAACCTGGGTGGCATTCTGCAGGAGGAGGGTGGAGATGGGGAGCAGAGGAGGAGCTTGGGAGCCTTTTTTACAACAACATCAGGGCACGCAGAAAGAAACAGCCCGAATGTTTGGCTGCTACTGTAACTCCAGTCTCCCCAGGGTGTTTGAGTTAGATACACCACTTACAGGGGTGTTTTAGTAGGGATGCCCTTAACCTGCCTGTTTGGATAAACACATAACAGGTGTTTTATATCACACCACTCAGGTTGAAAGCATAAGGGCATCTTTTCTAAATGCTTGTCTTACCCTTTGCTTGGTTGACTGGTGGTGTTGTAGTGATACAGCCTGTGGTGAGGCTGCATGACCACTGGCATTGGGACCAGCACTCCCACTAGTCCTGTAGGACCCTGTGAGGACACAAACACATTCACATCAGAATAAATGAAGAAAAAAATGTCCATGGGTCATTATCAGTTTTATAACACTGATTGACATCTTCATTACTTTCACTAACATTTTATATATAGTATGTCATCCGTAAAACAAGGATCTCTCTGATATTCAGCCTTTACCCTGATAATAAACTTATAATACTAACACACTCATGAACTGTTTTTTTTTTCAATACAAGTACAGTCCCATGGTCATTTTTAAATGTTTTTTTAATGTGATACTATTTCATCACATTTCCCACCCCGACATGGACTTACATCTGAAACTAGAATAACTGTAATGATTAAAATTAGTATTAACATTAATGTTACTAATTCACTATACTCACAATGACAGCATTCGCGTAGACTGAGTGTGTTACACAGATCGACAGGTTTGTGTGCATGCATGCGTATGTAGATGTTTTGAGGTGTTTATCTGATAACATCCTAATGAGGTGGACACACTAAATGGAGATCTCTTCTCAAGTCACAGCTGCTTTAGCAGTGTCCAAAACTTCTCACACGCACACACACACACACACACACGGACACCTGTTAGAATCGTTAGGGAGGGTAGAACGGAGATTAGTCTATAAGCCCAAAAGAAGGCCTCTGCATTACTGCGAAAGTGTGTTCATGTATGTGTAGCAGAACAAGTGTTAATGCCTCAGTGACTAAAGGCATGCTGCTTGGTAGGCATGTGTCGACAAGTACAGTCAGAGATTGTGATAGAGAGACATTGATGACTGATTACATGGATAAAGTGTTTGAAAGTATCTATTGTACATGTGGGATTTTCAGAGGTTTGTTCCGGTCGGGTCTCGCAATCAGTTCTGACAATGTATAATGAGTCCTTTAGAGTCTGTCTGTCATGACTGAGGAGGCTAGACGTTTGTGTGGAAAACATGAAAGCAGGAGTTTCTTAACTTTATGTTTATATGTTTTCCTATTCTGGAAAATGTAGCTTTGTGTTTGTGTGTGTGAGTGTGTGTATAGTCTGGCAGGTGCAGCAATATCCTGCTCTACCTTTAGTGGTTCAGTGCTAAACAGAATTTTAGTTAATAGTAAAGACAGAATGGAAAGAAAGTGTTTAAATTTCGAATATAAAAATGAAGAAGTATTTCGAAAAAGGGACAGTGGTGCAGAAGGTAGCCCTGTTGCTTCACAGCAAAAATGGCCTAGGTACTTTCTGTGAGGAATTTGCATGTTCTCTCTTCGTTTGTCTGTCTGGGTTTCCTCTGGGAGCTCCGGTTTCTACTCACAGTCCATAGACAAGTAGTCATGTGAACTGGAGATACTCTATTGCCCCTAAGAGCACGCGTGTGTGTGGGTATGTCAGTGTGTCTGCCTTGCGATGGACTGGTGACCTGTCCAGGGTGTTTCCCTGTTTTCTGCCCAATGGGATAAGCTCCAGCACCCCCCGTGACCCAGTAACAGGATAAACGGCTTAGATAATGAATGAGAGTGAGTATAGTATTAAAATGTAGCAATTATGATAGATTCACTTGTGATAAGTGACATCAGAGAGAGGAGAGTGTCTGCATGATGTATAAATTATTGTAACACCAAAGGTTATTTTGTGTTACATACACCTCCTCTGAACAGAAACTGATTATTTTGATCTTTGTTTTAACCACTTGTTGAACAGCCACCTGAGATGCAATTGATGCAATTGATTGAATTGATCCACTGTAGGTTATGTGTCCATAACATAGGTAACATATGTTTTGCTAGGAACTCAATAACTTGCCCAAAACCTCCAGGAGCACAGATTCTCTGACAAGATCTTCTAAAGTCCTCTTTATTAGGTTTGCAATTTAAACTCTGCTACTACTTGGTTTTGTGATGGGCTACAACAGCAGAAGAACACGTCGGGTTCCAGTTCTATCAGCCAAGAACAGGCAGCTGAGGCTGCAGTGGGCACAGACTCACCAAAACTGGACTGTTATTGGCTGGAAAAATGTAGCCTGGTCCAATGAATCTTGATTTCTGCTGAGGCACACAGATGGTAAGGTCAGCACCAACAGCATGAATCCATGGAAGTAACCTGTCTTTAATCGAGAGTCCAGGCCAGTGGAGGAGGTGTAATGGTGTGGGGAAACTTTTCATGGTATACTTTTGTCCCAATAATACCAATCAATTATCACTTGAAAGCCACAGCCTATTTATTGTTGTTGACCATGTGTATCTCTTCATGACAACAATTGCAGAAGTCACAAAATTGGCGTAAAGGGGTAAAAGTACACCTGAAAAATGTAAGGAAATTGTGTAACGCAATCATGTTAACATGGACCAGAATCTTGTGGAATACAGACCATGAGGAACTGAGGCTTTTCTGAGAGCAAATCCTACCCAGTATTAGTATAGTGTTCCTAATAAAGTGCTCAGTGAGTGTATTTTTCCTAGTGTTGTTTTCATAGGTCCTTTTTTAGGACGTAAAATATGCCATAAGTTTACCAGACCAGGAATACACAGTTCATAAAAATGTGAAATTACTTGGGGCTTTCAGGAGGCGCACTAGAAAAGCGTTTGCCTGATTTCCTGAAGTCTATGAATTCAAATTCTAGCTGGGGACCAGTGGAGTTGTGTTCTCTGGGTAGAAGGGCTTGCATACTCTCCGCCAATCACAGCAACACTAGCAATTGCGGGTGTCTGGGAGTTAATCAGTGTGATAGAGCATAGATAGTGCTTTCCTCCATGTGTGTTACGCTACCCTGTGATGCAGCATGAGGAGCAGTTCCAAAAGATGCACCTGGATAGCTTCAAGAGGAAACACATGCTAGCTCTTACACTCCCTGAATGGTAGCTAAAATATAATAGAATGACAAGGGATACTCTAGTATTAAGTGCATATTACTCCACTTCCCCATCTAATACGAATCCACTCAAGTCATGATGACCATACATGGATCTACATTGCGATCTATTCCCATTCCTACCCCACTTTCCCAGCCTTAAAAGCATCACACACAATTATAAGCACAATGTGAGCACGATAACTGACAAACCAACAAATTCCTTATTTACAGAATCTGCCTGCAAGTCAATTAAGATTAATGTTAATGTTAATGTTAAGCTGCATTTGTTTGACAGACAGTGCTAATCTGAATTCCAGTTCAATCGATTATAAAAAGGTATGGTTGGAATTAGTTTGTGCTGTTTAGTGAATGAATTCCAAACCAGATTCTGTCATACATTTAGTGCAGTGGAATGTAATCTTTACGGCAAGTTGTAGAAACCTGTTATTTTCCAAATACTGAAAGAATAAACTATACTATATTGATATCTAGTGTGTTTCATGAATCATTTAATACAGAGCATGCCAGGATGGTGTTGCTGATTTTAGCTCTTTTAATGTACAAAAGGTTATACAGGGGTTAGACAATGAAACTGAAACACCTGTCATTTTAGACCACAATAATTTATTAGTATGGTGTAGGGC
>JAOUQY010000019.1:10256747-10267786 GCA_028566355.1 Doras micropoeus
GCCCTACACCATACTAATAAATTATTGTGGTCTAAAATGACAGGTGTTTCAGTTTCATTGTCCAACCCCTGTAGATGCTCATAAGTCATTTTTGGCATGCCCAAGACAAGTCTCAAGTCTTTGGTCACACGTCCACATCAAGTCTCAATGTTCTTATAGTTGAGTCATTTGTGACTGCACGTCTGCGTAAAGTTTCACATAATAATAAAGGATAATAAAGCTAATGCGGCAACAAAAATTAATAACAGCTCCCAAATCTAAAGTCCGAGTTGAGTCTCAAATCTTTTGTCACTGTGTGTGCGACTTAAGGGCTACTCGAGTCCAAGTCACAAACTCTATTAAACTATTAAACAAAATGAGGAGAATATTAAATAAATTAGAAAGCAAAGGTAGACAAGCGAATATGCAGAAAAGCTAATTAATTCAAAACTAATTCATTGAAGTAATTAATTTTTAAATAAAATAATTAGAGTAAAATAATTATAGTACAACTCTGCAAGGTACCAGTAACCTGAACACAGGACTGAAACCTGGACTCTGAAGCTGTGAAGCAGCAGCATTAGGCCACAGTGCCACATGTGTATCATTTTTTTCTTTATTAATTTACTGTGATGTCACTCATTAAGGGTGCGTTCAGACTTGTCAGCTTTGATTCGATTAAAACCAACCATGGTGCGATTGCTCTGTTAGTGCAGTTCTTTACAATAAGTGTGAACGCTTCCTTTCGAACTCTGGTGCGCACAAAATACATTATAATTCTGGTGTGCACCTTTTCAGATGGTCTGAAAAGGCTTGTAAATGAACCAAACACAGGACATGATTTTACACTAACATGCTGCAAGAAAACAGAATGCATTGAAAAGAAAAAAGTTTTGACTCCTTTATCCAGACTTATTTTGGTTGTAAATTTGTGAGTGTGAATGCTAACCAAACCAGGACTAAAATGGAACAATGTATCAGTTTTCTGCTTGGGACCAGACCAAAAGAACAAAACAATACACCCTAAATCTACCCTTAAAAGTGCACTTTATTATATTTGCTAAAAAAAAAAACAGGCATCCAATCAAACTGGACCAGTTAATCCTTTACTCCTCACAGTCTTTCACTCCTTTTAGACGGCACAGTCATGGCTTCTGGTGTGCTTTAGTGAAACCAGATTGAATGACGCCTGACCAATCAAACCCATATCAGTTCTGAAATGATGTATTCATTTGCCATTGGCACAAGTTCTCCACTCAATCAGAAGTGCAGCCATAATCTAATGGAGACAGCTGTCATTGATAACACACGCTTACCGTGCGTGCCGGGTGCAGCATGACAGCCTGCTATAGAGATATATGAAGATGTATCTGCTGAAGCGTAATGAGTAAGTGTCTTACATCGCGGTGTCCAGGGGAGGGGGGTGCTGTTGGCAGAGTGGGAATAAAACAGCGTCTGTCTGTCTTTTTTTGTGGGGGGTCAGGGGAAAAATAAATTACGGAAGAGAAAAATGAATTAGGGATGACGGCACGTTGGCTTTGAAAAATTGGACTGTCAGGGTGAGCAGTCGCAAGAGTCTGATAATGAAAGAGGATGAACTTCTCTCTATGCTTTGATTCTGGAGTGTGTGTGTGTGTATGTGTGTCTGAGTGTCTGAGCGAGAAAGAGCAAGACAGGGAGAAGATTGTGTGCTGCATATTACTGCATTATTAAAAGCACAAGGATGGAGATCATTTAAATCCACTCTTCTTGTCCACAGCCTTCTCACTACAGGCAAAACTGAGGATGTTATCAACGCATCTACAGGTGCATGCTATGGCTGAGTTGGATATGGCTATAGGGCTCAGTCCTCCAGGACCTCCAGTGTATTAGAAATCAGTGTGTGTGTGAGAAAGAGGGCGAGAGAGAGAGAAAATGTTACAATCTTGACATTCCCGTCTCAGTCTGGTGTAAAGTATTTGACAGGTATGGGGTCCACTCAGTGAGCACAACTACACTCGATGGGACAGAGACCCTACATGTACAGTTCTGCAGATTCATCCCAAAAGTCCAGAGGAAAACACCAACCAATGCTTGCAGGGCAGAATTAGGTCGATTCCCCTTGTAATAAACGTTCAAAAACAGATAAACTTCTGGGTGTGTTTGAAGACAAATCCCAGAAAAAACGCTACATTTTGAGGTGCTACAGAGCCAAGAACTGAACCCTGAAAAGAGCTCCCTCAGTCAGCTGCTTCTGAGGCTTATTAACCCTCTAACATCTCCTAACAAACAGCAGCCTCGCTCCTGCGCTGCTTTACAACCCAGGGAGTGACATTATTTGGAACACTGGAGAAAAAGAAAATCAAACTCCAATTAAACTGGAACTCTATTGGGCCCTAAAAGGAGAGTATCTATGGAATGTCAGAGCTACAAAGCAGAGACAGATCCTGACTGAGTACTGACTCAGTGAGCATAAATCATGAGGTATAAACTGTTTTGGTTGCCAGAGAAGACAGACTGTGTGCTCACTGTATGACAGGAAAGGTCGAGACAGAGATGCCCGTTCTCCTGTACTGTGAAATTTTCAAACCAATAGGTGGCATATTCAAAAACAAAGTCAGTAATCTAATCCCAAATTTTGAAAAATGTACACAATTGGAAAAAATAGGCATGCTTTGTGGAGAGGGCCACAAAACCCCCTTCTCTGCTAAATGTGTAACAGCCTGTGCCTGACTGAGAGACAGAGGGTAACATCCCCCCATACCTTTTCACCTGCAACACTACACTACAAGCAAACACTGTATTTAATGTTAAAAATGCAAATATATCATCAGTTTGTTAAAGAGTATTCTGGTGACCTCCACTGTATTCTAGGGAGTGTGCGGCAACTTTCAGGTTTGGGACAGTGATGCTGCATGTGTTCCCTTCATGCAGCATGTGCTGGACTTTAGCTGTTTGTGTATGTGTATTAATAACCCTCCATGCTGGTTAATTCAAGATCTTAGTAGCTCCCTTTAATTCTCACGTCCCGCTGTTGTCTTTTGCTGGTTCGGCTATGTTGCTGTTCAATAAATGGTTACGTTGTTCTTAAGCCAGCTATTGTGTCTGAGAATGTCTTCCTGCAACCCCCCCAGCCCCCCCCCCCTTTCCCGCCGCCGCTGATGTCACAGTATAATTATACCTGCAAAACCGGTTTTATTGCTTTAATTATAGAGATCAATATGGTTATTATTTGTTTATAGTGGGTTTTTGTTGTTATTTGCATTAATGTTATTACTATTGTATAAAGCTTTGGCAATACTGTACTCCACAGTCTTGCTATTAAAGCTATTTTGAACTTGAGAGAGAGAGAGAGAGAGAGAGAGAGAGAGAGAGAGAGAGAGAGAGAGCAATGAGGTCTAGTGTCACCACTTAAGTCCTGACACTCTGACGACCAAAGTAGATCTCTGACATCTGGAATATAAAACACTTACTAACCGCAAGCACACTTTTTCTTTTCTTTTTTTTTCACCTGAATGCACACATACAAACACACACACACACACACACACACACACACACACACACACACACACACACACACACACAATTGGAGTCAAATAAAAAAAAAAAACACAGGTGCACAGAGATCACTCCCCCTTCTTCTCTTTCTCAGCTGAGTAAACACACACGTGCCGTAGTGTCACTCAACTCACTATCTGGACTCTTCTCTGCAAGCTGTAATCAAGATACAGAGATGCACCAGACATCACAGAGCAGCCCTGTCTCTCTCTCTCCTACACAACTTGCCTCAGTTCTCCTTCTCTCTCTCTCTCTCTCTCTCTCTCTCTCTCCTCTCTCTCTCTCTCTCTCTCTCTCTCTCCTTTTTCATTCTTCTCTCGTTTGTTGCTTCAGACATGGTGCCCCTTTCCCGGGTGGCCACTGTCTCTGCCCTGTTACCTGCCTTCACAAATAAAATAAACACACACACACACACACACACACACACACACACACACACACACACACACACACAGGGTCACCTTTTCTCCTCTGTCTGAGCAGGTTACACCATCCCTGCCAACTAATGCAGTCCTATCTTATTTACAAACGGCATGCCATTCATAGAGCATACAACACCATTCATACCCTCACACCTTTTCTGTTTGTGTCATTTATGTGGGTTGAGTAACAAATTAGTCAATATTCAGTCACTAATCCTGCTGCTCATATGCATGTGCCATGAATGTTTATATTTATATTATATTTTTTTCCTCCCTAATTTGGTCTTGGTCAGTTCTCACCTAACAGCCACAGGACAGCTACCAGTGCTGCAGCACAGGGCAGTGTAACATACTCAAATGAAATCACTATTTCCCCTCTTTCACATACATGAGCTCACAGATACCCTTGATTGACTAGTGTGATTCTGTGATTGACTGAAGAGAGATGATAATGCCATCCCACACACACAGAGAGCATGGCCAGGTTCGCTCTTTTAGACTCCTGGCCATGGATGGCTGTGGCATCATTAGGATTCAAACTTGTGATTGCTAGATGATAGGATGAACACATAGTAACACTTCAACCCTCTATAAGAAGGTTGATCAGAAGCAAACTGTAAACTCGTTTCCCTGATTTTTAGAGTATCATTATTTATTTAAATGTTTTGAACAAATGAGTTTAATTTCTGTTAAACTAGATCAGAGAGTCCATTATTGACATTTTTGGTTAGCCAGTCAGCCCCAGTTTGTTCATTTTACTTTTCTTTCATTGCCTTTATACAAAAAAAAAAAAAGATTTGTCTTAGTTGCTAATGCATTGCACCACGTGTGCTTATACAAAAAAAAATGCATATACACTATGTGGACAAACATTTGTGGACACCTGACAATCCCACCCATATGTAATTCTTCCCCAAGCTTTTACCACAAAGTTGGAAGCACATAATTATATAGACTGTCTTTTCTGTATGCTATAGCATCACAATTTCCCTTCACTGGAACTAAGTGAACCAAACCTGTTCCAGCATGACAATGTCCTTGTGTACAAAGTGAGGTCTATAAAGACATGGTCTGTCAAGTTTAGCGTGGAAGATCTCAAGGGTCCTTCATAGAGCCCTGACCTCAACCCCCCAGAAGACCTTTGGAATAAAGTGGTACCCAGATCTCCTTGACCAACATCAGTG
Source organism: Doras micropoeus (assembly GCA_028566355.1). Taxonomy (NCBI): domain Eukaryota; kingdom Metazoa; phylum Chordata; class Actinopteri; order Siluriformes; family Doradidae; genus Doras; species Doras micropoeus. The sequence continues at coordinate 10,261,873 of JAOUQY010000019.1, forward strand.
CCTGATCTCACTAACGCTCTTGTGGCTGAATGAACACAAATCCCCACAGCTACACTCCAAAATCTAGTGGAAAGCCTTCACAGAAGAGTGGAGGTTATTATACAGTAACAGCAAAACCATATGAGAGGTTAACTTAAAACTAAGGATTGCACCAGTCTCCTTCTGAATGAATCCACACCTTCTGACTGATCAGTTTTGCGAATTCAGCAGCGCTGTGGTGTAACTTAAAGTGTAACGATGAACAATAATTAAATGTTAGACTATGTACATGTAACCATTGATTACCAGTTGAAAGCCTGCTTTAACAGAAATCAATCTGATGACTACTCATGTGATTAATTGATGTAATGTCACTGGCTGGTATGTATGATGTAATGTCCTAATGTCTTCATTTACTGGATATTGAGGTTTCAGAAACAGCAGCATGTGCACATCAGTACATTTTCCTTTAATTTCTGTGTTTGTACAATTAGCACACAAATCATTTTGGTACACACAAATTCACGCCGATGCAGGACATGGTGTCTGTGGTGAAAATCCAAATGTGACCCAGGCTCAGTGCTTGTGCTTTTAGATATTTGGCCACTATGTGTGTGTGTGTTTGTGTCTGTTTGACAGTAAATTGTCCACAGGCAACCTGAAACATTCCATAACCCTAGACACTCCCTTGGTGCAGGTATTTCAGAGGAAGCAGTGCATTCATCCTGAAGGAGATAATATCTCTAGCATCTCTGTGTGTCATATCCTGGACTACATCTTCACTTAACGAAATGCCCTCTTGTCCCTTGATCCACACACTCGTTCTGTCTCTCTTACACATTCAGAGCAGTCACTCTGTCCTATTGTAACCATTGTGCTGGTGATAATGTGAATTGTATTCTTTTTTCTTAATTGCTTAAGCCGGTGGCTTATTGAGGGTTTCCTTCATAAGTCAATGTGGTGAGTGGTAAAGAAAGTGCAGAACCTGTTTGGTTTGAGAGGTTTGGTGACTGCTTGTCTTGCCTGGCTAACATTAGTGTCACTGTGTAGTGTAGACTAAACACAGAGCTGTCAGGAAGCTTCCATTTAAAGTGCCATTGTTATAGATGCCTGTGCTTTGAGGGAGACTTGGCAGCAAGTCCAGAATAACATCCATTCATCCATCCATCCATCCATCCATTCATTCATTCATTCATTTATCCATTTATTCATTCATTCATTCATTCATTCATTTGTTCCATCTGCACATTCACCATCAGTTTTAATTCTCTGTATGACCTATGCTGTTCTCATATGCACAGATGTGCCCAAAAGCTTTAAAAGGGGACACCAGCATGGCAAAAATGTCCTATTGTTTTTACATGAAATGCTTTCTCAGATTTGAGAATTGAGTAGCCAATAGGATTAGTATAAGATAAGGTGTGAGGCTTTCTCTCAATATGCTTGGAGCAGGATCTACACTTTATGTTGCTGTCTAAGGTCATTTGGCCCAAAACAATCTCCTCTACTTTTGAAAAAGAAGTTGAACTACGGTGATTAAAAAGGTATGGAACAAAGCTAGAAATGCCATAATGTGAACGAGGAAATACATTATGAATTGGAAGGTGTGTCGAAACTTATTCTTAAAGGGCCAAAGTGGCTGTGGGTTTTCATCCAACTAAGCAGGAGTCACATCTGAGGGTAGGTTAAATGGCTGAGATTGACTGATTAAATAGGTGAAATCAGATGTGGCTAATGCTTGGTTGGAATAAAAGAACGCAGCAAGGCCAGCCCTTTATTACAGAGTCTCTGAGGTGGGCTTTTTAATAACCTGCGGCCTCCAGTTGAGTTTCTTGAAATCCATTTCGTGGCCATGTGGTAGTTAACTTGGGCAACTATTTTATTTTAAATTGAGTGAGGCACAGAAATGAACTGAATTAGACCATTGTAGTGACAGGAGCATGGAGGCGATGAAAAATATTATACTTCAATCTTGGACTGATGCATAAAGACATACTGGAGTCACAGGTATAGCAATATGCATAGCATGGACATTTTTGGCTCCTTCCCAGCAAATAATTAAATGGAGGCCACATATTGAGTATGACCTTCACAGATCATATTATGTGACACAATCTTCTCATGCTCACATCCCATTGTTTTCACTCTGCTGTCCTATAAGAGAGGTAGAGTAGTAATGTGTGTGCAAGATATGAGATAACAGAACAGACACAGAACAGAAGAATAGAGAGAAGGTCTATGTGTATGTGTGAGATTGTGTAGGTGTGAGAGTGTGGGGTTGTTGAAAGGGCCACTGACCCTAAAGGCAATTCCAATTTGTTGGTGAGCATTGTGGTGTTGTGGTGCTGTGTGTGTTAGTTAATGAGGCGAGTGTGTGAGCTCTTACTCATCCTGCCAACAGTGGCCGATCTCTTTCTGATTACTATAATGAAATGGTCAGAGGATTATTAACCAAACACATCGCACACACACTGTTTCTCAAACACTAAAAGAAACAGAAGGATTGCACCCTCAGGTTGTCACTGAGCCATTTAACCCATTTGTCTGCTATTTGTTGAGAGAGAGCAAGAGAGAGAGAGAGAAAGAGAGATATAGAGAGAAATATCAACGCCAAAATGTGCCCACACTGCCCACACTGACCTGCCACAAAGTGTGTGGCCTCGAGCCACCGTGGTGTATGACTTTCATTAAACTCAGACAGAAAGAGATACAAAGAAAGCGATGGAACAAAATAGGACCCAGGGAAAGCTATCTTTACTGACAGACCAATAGGTCATTTGGAAATGCATGGTATTCTTTCAGATTGTGTTCTAATGCAGATTTCTCTAGAAAGCAATGCACTTCCAGCTTAGGCACAATGACTCATGTTCATTGACAAATACAAAGATGCAATCATACAATCTCAGCTTGACTGGTGAAAACCGCACATGCAGAACACGCATTATACAGACAACATATCTGCTAGATGGTGTATTCGGATCTTTAACACGGACACTTCCATCCTCTCTGTGTCACAAACCATTAAATCTCAGATTATTATTTTGTTTGGCATAACTCAGACATTGAAGCAGGTGGATTTTATTCTACTTGAATGCTATCACCATGCAAACAAGTGATTATAAGCGCAAAAGTGAAAGAACCAAAAAAGTTTTTTTTTTTGCACAAGTCCTTATAATTGGATCCCATTAACAGCAGAATACTGTTGTGTGGGCACTCTGGCTTGATGCAGGTATTTTTCCACCAAATTATCTCCTATAATGAGCAGGCTGTGTAATTAAACCTTTGATTAGGAGTCTTTCTTAAGCACCTTATAGGAAATGAACTACAATCCATTCTCAGTGGCAGCTTGTAGGTGGAGATACGCTGCTGTTCGACTGCTTTAGCCTCACCTTCTAATGTTAAAGGGACCTGATTCGATTTTCTGGGCACTGGATGTCATGGTTATAGAGTGCACACTAAACACTAAAGCGTGATAAGAGGAATATACAGAAATCTACTCCAAGGTCTCATCAAAAAAAAAATATATATATATACAGTGTAAGTGGAAAAAAATACAATTTTTAAGTGTAGCATATTCTACAGGACATTTTGTACAATATGAAATCAAAGCTCTCAAAAAATTATATTATCCACTTTTTCTAACATGCTATCACTAAGCAGTGTTATCAAGTTCAAGTCATGTGTATGTGTATGCTCTTTTCCAGAGCAACTTACAAAAGCACTTAGTCATTAACTTGGAATATCCAAAGCTAGTGCTGGTAGAACTGAATTCAAGGTGCTTTGAACTATGATACGGCTAGAAAAGAGCCATACAATACCAAAAATTACAAGCAAAACAAGTCCGAAAATATGAATGTATTCCAGAAATTCTCAAAACCAGTGATGAACAAGACAGCCAATATAATATAGCTATAATTATATTAAAAGCTTTGAGTTAGTGCTCATTTAAGTGCCCTCAAAAGAGGTGGGTCTTCAGCTGGTGTTTGAAGACAGCAAGCGACTCTGCTGTTTGGACACTCAGGGGAAGTTCATTCCACCACCTTGATGCCAGGACAGAGAAAAGTCTGGATGCTTGTGTGGTATCTCTTGTGCAGTGATGATGCAAAGTAGTTGAGGTAAAGAATCTCTGCTGACACCGTCTTCTTCTTTGTAAAGGAATCTATAAATACAAATATCAAATAATATCAGAATCAGACAAGAATCGTTTACAAGCCCCGGGAAGCTTGGAGAGCATGTAAAGCCAGATCCAAACTCTGAAGTTTGCATCTTGAAGAAGGTCCTTATATAGGCCAGAGACAGACTCTTGGTGTCTTTCTGTCTGGTCTAAGTCATTAAGAAATCTTCAATGTATAGATTCTCCTTTGTTTAAAATCACCACCAAATGGACCTTACATTTGATTATCCAAGAAGCCCCTTCCTGTATAGGCCCCAAACTCAGGAAACACAAGACCAAATGGCCCTACATTTAATTATTCAAGAGGCCTCAGACAGAGAAACTCTTAAAGCTTAAAAAGGACAAAAGTTCAGACACTACACTTGTTTCCTATGTGTCCTGGATGATTTGACTATTGCCATTAGGTAGGGAGGGGCTGGATAAATTTTGGCTTTGTAGGCCAGCATCAGGGTTTTATATCTGCTGCAGGCTGCTACAGGAAGCCAGGGAAGGATATAAAGGTGTCTAACAAAGAAAGGATTACATAATCCTTGAGAATGCTGTATATAAATGAGAAGAATGTCATAAGGAAATTAATATCCAGTTGACCAAAGCATCTGGAAATTGAGAATTTCAGTACTTTGAGGAGAGATTATTAGAAATATACAATGATATCATATAACCATATTATGTGAAAATTATATATTAAATGATGATCCTATAATTATATTAACTTATTCCTATTTAAAACTCTCACATACTTGTTAAGATGAATATTACATCCCGAGCTTTTTGAACCTTGGTCTCCCTTGACAATTACACCTACGAATGAGGGACTCTTCTGTGTCAGAATTTATTAAAACAAAATATCCATGAGCAACTGATATTGTACCAGAGAGGTTGGCCAAGAGTAAGTAACCAACAAAATATAAAACCCAGCAAGAAGCTGGAGCAAGACTGAGTCAGTTGTGCTTTGCAAAATGGCACAGCTGGGTGTGAGAACCGGGTCCCAGTGTTCATGACTGTTCTCCAGGTGCACATTTGTTTTGTGAGCCAAACCGGAAGCCACAATAATGTTACATGCTGGACACAAGGGCACTTGTACAGTATGTAGGCAGACGGAGAGGAGCTCAGTTCAGCTCAGTATGGGAGCCTGCAGGAACACAACATGCTTACACATAATTAGATGACAACAATATGTGCACTCAACTGTACCTTGTGTATACACCTGAATAACTGATGGATACTGAGCCTTTGAGGAAAAAGTATTTGTGGGAAAGAAATAGCTATAGATGCCACAGCTGGCACGTAAACCTGGATCCCACAGTTGAAAGCAGTGAAGGCCTGAGTGGAAAATCATTCTAGGAGGATATCTGGAGGGAGGTAACAAGAAGCCCTGTCATAAAAATGCTCGAAAATAATAGTACAAAATAATTAGACATAATCATTCACGTTTTCCACTCAAACAACAGGAAAAATGATTTCTCTCTGTTCTAAAAATGTCACTCATTAGAACTAGAGTTAATTTAATATTACTTTTTAATATTACAACTCCTATTACTTCTAATAATAATAACAATAATAATTATTATATTAATAGCAACAATGGTATGCAAATGCAAATGCAAATACCTATTCTTGCTCTCATTCCCCAGAAATTCTGCTGATGCATTGAAACATGTCCTGTGTGACTGCAGTAAAAGAAATACAGTGCCTCCAAGTAATATTCAACCCCCTGCACATTTTGTAGGTTTACACATTCGGAGTTAACTTGGCATTGTG
>JAOUQY010000019.1:10370350-10382768 GCA_028566355.1 Doras micropoeus
TCTAAAATGACAGGTGTTTCAGTTTCATTGTCCAACCCCTGTATGTGTATATATACACTGGTTTACATTCATTTATAAGACTCTTCTAGGCGACATTATTACTGGTACTTGTACCAGTTTCTCTGGAAGCTGTCTGGTACCTTTCTTTTTTATTTCTTTCACTAAGGGACAGTTTACCCATTAATTACAATTAATTAATTACACTATAATGGGTTCTTGCTGTTTTAACTCTCTTTGATAGTTTTCCTCAAGTTGCTTCTGCTGCTTGCCAGGCCACCACTGTAAATATGAATAGGTTCTTAATGACTTGCCTGATTAAATTAAAAGTAAAAAATGTTTTTAAGCCAATATCTAGTATCCACCACATCTGTACAACATGGCAAGAATTTCAGCATTTTTCCCGGTGTTAAAGTGGAATAACATTTTTGAAAAGAGAAGACAGAATTCGCAGAAATGTGATGTCTCATAAATGAATATGTACAGTGAAGTCAGCACTCTCCTGCTTCACGTTAATCAAAGTGTGATTTTTAAGAAGCCTTTCTGAGAGCATAGATTACTTTGCATTGCAGATTACACCACAAACTATCTACATCTAACTCTGTGTTTGTGAGTGTGTGTGTGTGTGTGTGTGTGTGTGTGTGTGTGTAAGACATCAAAAAGGAAAAGAAAATTCCATATCTGTGAACATGTGCCTGGGGCCCAGAGTCAATAAACCAATTAGATCTAATTCTTAAATATCATCTTTGTGTGTGTTCTTACATGAAATCCTCGTTAATGTAACACACAGCGAAAAAGATCTCATTTTATTTCCTTCAGGATTTATTGTAGTAATGCTCTTTTCACATACCTAAGCAGTCAGGCGGTTGTTCAATGTCAGGTTGTACAGAACTCTCAGGCTTCCAATGCAAGCAAAACACACGGCTCATATTACCCCAAACGTGGCCTTCTTATGGCAGCTACCTGTGTGCTTTAGAATCGATTTTTTTAGAAATCGTTTAATAACTCACAGAGTGTTACATGCTCTCGCTCTGGAATCCATTAGTGAACTTGTAACTTCTTTCTCACCTGCTAGACCTCTCAGGTCAACGAGCTTAGGTCTGGCTTGCTTATATGGCATGTTGTTATATACTTAATATATAATTGAAATCGAAATTGAAATATACAGTACATCATAGCACCTTCAGTTGTCCAGACTGTCTTAATTCTATATTATGTTTATGTCATTTTTTGTCTTCTATCTGCTTAATTTGTGTGTTATATTAATTTATTTACAAACCAAAATTCCAAAACAGCTGGGACACTTTCTAAAAATGCAATAAAACAAAATCTGTCATTTGTTAATTCACTTGAAGTGTTATTTAACAGACAAAAGGGCAAAGAAAATATTTTCAGTGTTTTCAATGATGAATTTAATTGTATTTGTTAAATATACAAACAAACTGAAAAAAATGATTTAACCAAATGTAGAAATTGATGCCTGCAACACACTCAAAAACAATTGGCACAGAGGCATGTTTATCATTGGGTCACATCACCTTTTGTCTTAATTCTACTTTTTAATCATATAGGAATTGAAGTTATTAATTCCAGTTTTGCAAGTGGAATGTTTGCCCATTTTTTCTCTGTACAAGACTTGAGCTGCTCAGCAGTCCATGGTCACTGTTGTCTGATTTTCTCTTCAAGATGCGTCTTACATTTTCAATAGGAGACAGATCTGGACTGCAGGCAGGCCAGTCAAGCACACACACTCTATGTCTATGAAGCTACACTGTTGTAACTCATGCAGAATGAGGAATGGCATTGTCCTGTGAAAATGTACCATCATTGGCACATAAAATCTAATATCCTTTTTTACCAAAAACAAGCAGAAATGTGGACTTGTCTGACCATAGAACACGTTTCTACTGTCTTTCAGTCCATCTCAGATGACTTTGGACCCAGAGAACTCACCAGTGTTTCTGCGCAGGTTTCTGTTTCAGGTAGCATTTCTTGATGCAGCGGTGGACTGAGAAACATTGTATTTGAACTGACTGACAATTCTCTCATGAAGTTTGGCACAAAGTGGTGAACCATGACCCATCCTTGCTCACAAAGACTAAGCCTTCGGTGGATGCTCCTTTTATACTCAATCTTGATGACTTCACCTGTTACCAGTTAAATTGCTAATTGTGGAAACTTTATTTTGCTTCTGTTCCAACTTTTTTTGAGTGTTTTGCAGCCATCAATTTTTGCAAATTTGCTTTAATCCCTCGCTCAATACACACACACACACACACACACACACACACACACACACACACACACACACACACAGAAGAAGAGAGACAAAAGGGCAATTAGATTCGGAAATAAGGAGTAGGTGCGAGTGCTTACCTTTTCTGCTGCTCCTGCCTCCGCCTCCCATTGCTAGATCTGTGCCTGATCCTGCACCCGCTGCAACATACCCCCACTGCCCAACTCAGGCCAGGGAACCATCCAGCCTGCAGCCTCCCCCCTCTCCCCTTCCCTGGCGGGAGCGGAAGTCTGCTTCAGCCATCTGTGCACCCGGTCTGTGGATCACATCGAACTTGAAAGGTTGGAGGGCTAGATATCAATGGGTGATCCGCACATTGGCATTTTTCATGTGGTGGAGCCATCGGAGCGGGGCTTGATCCCAACAGAGGGTGAAGGACTTCCCCAGCAGGTAGTAGCGGAGAGTGAGGACCACCCACTTGATGGCCAGGCACTCCTTTTCAACTGTGCTCCCAGTTAGAGAGCTTCCTGCTGATATTTTTTTGCAGGACATGGGAGTAAAGGGGATCTGCCAATATCCCTTAGTTAAGTGCAGTGTCGAACAAAAATGAGCTGTGCCTGACTGATTGAGCAGTTCATCAATGCGAGTCATGGGATATGTATCAAATTTAGACACGTTGATTTTGCGATAATCCACACAGAAGGGGGCCGTCTCAAGGTGGTGCTCTATGAGGTCAGTGCACCTGGGCAGAGCAAAGAACACATCAGAGAATTCCTTTGGTGAATCCCAGTTTGACTGCAACCTGAATCCACCAAGGCCTAGTGTGTACCCCTTTGTAATCTTACCAGTATTCTGTATGTCCTGGCTCCATCACAGGGCACTGATCCTGGAAGTCCCCATGGTCCCCACAGCACTAGCAGCTTAGCCCAGTCTTCCTACCTGCACCCGTGGGGGTGGGCTACCAGACCTGCGGGGAAGACACAAGAGGCACACGGAAAGGAGCGGAAAGAAGGGGAGGGGGCGGTGGGGGTTGTAGCGAAAGAGAGAGCGAGATGGAGAAGAGAGTGTGGGAAATTCCTCCATCCCTGGAAACACCAACACGTGGTCCTTTGCTGGTGTGACAGCCTCCTTCAGTGACGCCGGGTGATGCCACTGGACCCATACTGTGGTTCCCATTGGTAGCTTCGCAATGAACTGCTCCAGCTGCTCGATGATCCCCTTGATGAGCTGCTGGCTGAAAACGAAGGGCCAGCTGGCTGTGCTGTAGTCCAGCGAGCAGAAGCATCTTCGATGTTGTTCAGGGGAACTGCCGAAGTGTCAGGTACTCCCGCATGCTGGTGGCCGGAAGCTGATATGCCGCATATGCCGATATGACAGAAGGCGGAAGGAGGCGGGTGGCCCACTGATCTTCCCGCCAGCCCCACGCCTCCACAAACCGCTCAAAGAGCTCGAGGAACTCTTCTGTATTATTCTGGGGTCCCATCTTGGGGAGCGGCAGGGAAGGTGGTGCGGTTGATGCCACCATGGTGCACCACAGGAGCACCCAGTGTGTGCAGCAGGTCCTGCAGCATCTGCCGATCTTCATGGTCTTGCTGCAGCGAATGGAATGCGTCTGCTTGGGCCTGCTGCATGGCCGTGAGGGACTGGATTAGGCTGCCTGGGGCGGGACTCAACTTAAGCAGTTTTATTTGCAAAAGCAATGTCAGCTTTTCAGCCTTTCAACTTGGGTTTTTGAATCAGCTCTCTCTGGTCATGGCTCTGTCATCACCGCTCTCTCACACACTCCCCTGTAATCCAAAAAAAGGGCAATTAGTTTCAGAAAAAAGGAGCAGGTGTGGGTGCTTACCTTTTCTGCCACTCCCAGCTCTAGCTCCCAATGCCAGATCTGCACCTGCTCCTGCTGCCACAAATTGAATTAAGTTCATCACTGAAACACTGAAAATCTTTTCTTTGACCTTTTGACTGTTAATTAAAGGTTCAAGGTAATAAAAAAATTACAGATTTCAGTTTTTATTACATTTTTAGAAAGTGTCTTCTCATCCTTTGTTTTATGTATACTTATTTTATTTAATGTTTAATGTATTGTTTTATTAATTACTTCTGCCATGGGGTTTATGTGTTTTGGTGCTGTTTGCTTGTTTGTTTGGCTAAGGCCAAGTGTCCTGAAACATGGTGAAAAGGTGTAGTATGGGCCAAGGCCACGTATGATCCTTTATTAGTGCATACATTAGGAAACAAGGCTACAACACTTACATGGAGCTTCGTTAACATTCAGTGCCACATTGTTATATTATACACTATATACCATGGTTTCATCTTTAAAGGTACTGAGAAAATGAGCAACATTGTGGGAGGAGTTTTTCTCTTATGTGTGGATTTTTGTTAATTTTCTGCTCCAGCTGTTGGCACAGATGTTATCAGTAGTGGTTTTAGGAATAAGCAACGTGGAGTGCTCCAGGAAAGTGACTTCATTAATACTTTCACTTTGTTAAGTTTCTGTGAGATTTAAGTGTGACGAGAAACATATTTTTATTTGACAGTAATTACAATGACAGTACATTTAGACAATACAAGAAGTAATACATTTATTTTGTAGGTAACTGATCAGCACGTCCAACCATCCTACTGTATGATTGAACAGTCTCTTACGTAATAGCCCACTGGTGTATTAGCAGTGTAATCGTCAGTTATTAGGTGCTTTGCTTACAATAGTCAAAACAATGTGTATATACACTATATGGCCACTATATAGCGGATCATCACACCCTTATGTGGTTTTTCCCCAGACTGTTGCCACAAACTTGGACCAGAACGGCATGGATTGGACGTAATTTTAGAGGGAGACCTCGAAAAAAAAATTGACAATGATAAACATTTCCATTTTTCATACTTTTAAAATAAGTATCCACATTAGAAAAAAAAGTAAAAAGTAAAATTACTTCACATTGAACAGGGCTAATGATAAATAAGTCTAATTACAGTGATGCAAAATACATAGCAACGCCACCTATAAAGTGATAGACATCTATGAAAGCTTCTAGAGCTGTTTCTGCCACGAGAATAGCAAGTGATCAAGATTTTCAATGCAGTTTAATAGTTGGAGGTCGTGGGATGGATCCTAGCATTTCACAGGTAGATTTTGTTTGGATTTTCACATAGGAGTATGTCAAGGGTGTGCCATGTACTCCAGCAGTGTGGCCGTAAAAAGACTCGTGAACATGACCAGCGTGGGCTGGAAAGAATCATTTAATGAAATAGGCATGCAACACTGCCTCAGGTAACATTGGAATTCAATGCTGGGGCTTCAACAAACAACAGCGTGAGGACTGTACAACTGTACAACGTTCCTTCCAAGATCCCATGGGGGACCTACCAAGCATTAACTTGGTACTTCAGTGTAAAACCGTGGTCTTGAAAAAATCCATTGGTCTTCTTTTTGACCTCGTCTTGCCTCCCCTGAAGACTCAGTCTTGAACACCCTAAAGTCCCAAAGTGTTAGTTTTGATTCAGACTTGACCCCTTAAGATCTTGTTCTTAACTCAGACTTTATATAGGTGGTTTTGGGCCTATCACTGTTCTCTAGAATTATGAGGCCCAAACATGTTCCAGCATGGCACTGTGCCTGTGTACAAAATGAGGTCCATGGACAAATAGAAAAATCCCCACAGTGATGTTCCAAAAGTTAGTGGAAAGCCTTAGAACAAGCATATATGGGTGTGACGGACAGGTGTACACAAATTTGGGCCATACAATGTATCAACAAAATTAAAAAATTCTATGCAAATATTGCTTATGATTAGTGCTGTCAAATTACTGCATTAAGGAACACGCTAAGGAGTTAAAGCTAGTTAAATTACACAAACCCGCAGCGCCGTCCATTCCGAAATTGACCGTTACATTACTCGTTTTAGGTTGTATGCCAATCGCAAGCTATATCCCTGCTCCCTACACACTGCACAGGGTACAGAATCCCAAGGGCTTTTTGGGTTGCTATATTTTTGTATGTTGCATCAGTTTAATGAGCGACAGAGATGACAAAGGCGACAGATCCACATAACACATACACAAACTCGTATGTACTTTTTATTATTATTGATATTATTTTTTTAATTTCCTTTACTTGAACTTTGGAATTCTCATTGTACACTATTGTTATACTGTCACTTATTCCTCTGGCAGTTAATTAAAAAAAAATACGTAAACTGCTTCCTTTGTGGGGGCGGGTCTCTGAGGTAAAATCGAATCAGTCAATCACTTAGCAGCACAACAGAATTTCCGGTGAAGTGATATACCCATGTTCCCTAGCTCCCTTTAATTAAAAGAAAAAAAAAGAAAAAAGACATCAATCATCATTAATATTTCACTTTTATCAAATAACGTCAAGTGAATAATGAGGCAACATTCAACAGTCATTTCTCTTAAAAGAGACCAGTGATAAACGGCAACAACGTTTTCAATGGCCCTACGATACCTACCTGCATGTACAACGCAAATCAAAATGTGCGTTAAATCCCAGATTAACTGCAATTAAAACATTTAATTGCTTGACAGCTCTACTTATGATAAATCCCACTATGTAAAAAAAATAGGTTTAAGTACACTTCATAGTATGTAGATTTCTTCATGTCCAACTTTATTAAGCAAGGTTATTATTTATTGTTTAATAAATAATAAACAATGAAAATATTTTATTTGAGTGACAGACATACAGTGAGAAAGAGATAGAGAGAGAGGGAGAGGGAGATATCAAAAGACAAATGAAGATGAGTGTGTGTTGGGGGAAATAGTGGAGGGGTTGGGGGGGTGGGGAGTTTGAGGTTGTGGGTTGTGATGGTAATGTGGGTATGTTTTTGTACCTCAGTGTGTGTCCCAGGGCCAGTAAACATTCATTTACCAAGATGCCAGCTTCATATCTCTCGGTTTATTTCTCTGAGACACTTTGTTTTGTTATGAAATTGAAATGTAGCTACATGTGTGGCTTTTTGACTTCGTAATCACTGAATCTTGCTCTGCTGTAGGACCCGATACATTATAAAATTATTCGATGGAACTTGGTGGTGCCCCAGGGTTTGGAATGACTATTTACTCAGTAAGTGAGCCATGTGTGCTCCTGCTAACATCTGACTGAAACAATCACACACATGAACATTACAACAAACAATTTTGATTTCATAGAAAGAAGAGAATATGCCTGCAGTGCATACAGTATACTGAATGTATTCAGATATGTGTGTGTGTGTGTGTGTGTGTGTGTGTGTGTGTGTGTGTATACACTATGTTTTTATATCTTTGTGTCCTTTTTTGAACTTTATACCAGATGTCCTGACATAGGGTGGGAATATCTGATATATTTGGCTTATATCAGCCTTATATATTTGCCTTATGGGGAAATTCTCCATAAGGAAAGTGCTTTGTTGTTGTTGTTGTTGTTGTTGTTGTTGTTGTTGTGTTTTTTTATTAAAAAAAGAGCCAAAAAGTTGCCTTTTCATTACTGAGGTTAAGGTTAGGGTTAGAGTTTGGATTAAGGTTAGCATTAATTAGCTGCAGTAATAATTATGTCAATGGAAAGTCCTCAGAAGTATAGTAATACAAACGTGTGTGTGTGTGTGTGTGTGTGTGTGTGTGTGTGTGTGTGTGTGTGTGTGTGTGTTTACTGAGCTGCCAGCTGTCATAGCCTCTAGGCAGCTTCCTGCAGGTAGGATGACCTGAGTGGAGCCAGAGCAACTGCTCCATCTGGCACACACAAATACACACACACATGCACATACAGAATTATGAACACAATTGGGCATGTGCCTGAGACTTCTCTCAGTTGATAGGCCTGAGGTAGGTAGTGTTGTTAGAATCCCTCACACAAAAGGCAGACAGATGGAAAAAGATTGGAGCAATTTTTTATTCATTCATCTTGAATAAGCACTTTATCTTGCTCAGGGTTGTGGTGAATCCAGAATGATTCTGAGAACTGGTCACGAGGCAGAGACACACCCTGAATGGCAAGCTCGTCCATCACAGAGCATCATACACACACCTAGGAAAAATTTAGCCTAGCCAGAGCACCCTTTGCCTTATTTTTTGGAGACAGGTGGAAACTGGAGACCCTGCAGACACGGACAGTAACCTGCGCTCATTTTTATAAAATAATATTTTCTGCCCCTACCAGCACACTTACTTTTAATGGACAGAATTATCATGCTTTTGACCCAGTATTCATGTGAGCATGTACAGTACGTGACAGTATACCACTCCACATATGTGCGCTTGTGTTGTATATAACATTATTTGTGTGAGTGTGTAAGTTGTGTTTTAGCCGTCACAGCTCCCCCTCCAGACTAAAATGATGAGGTGGTCAGCATTATGGCTGGTGGTAGCAGATGGTGTGTGCGTTCAGCTCTCAGCGAGGGGTCCGCAAGCTTCGTCCTTGAGCGTGTTTCGCACCTCCTATTCAGCAACCTGAGTTGCTGTTGGAAGCAGCGCATAGTCCCAGAAAATGAAATCCTACAAAACTTCAACACAAGTCTGCTGCAAGTGCTGGGAGAAGTGGCTGGAAAGGCATGGATTTGATTAATGGGGTTCAAATGTGTATTGATTTTTTGGGGGTTGAAAAGAAACCGGCTCCTTCTTCTTCTTCTTCTTCTTCTTCTTCTTCTTCTTCTTTTATTTATTACATTTTTTTTCTGCCAAGCCATCTTGTGGGCGGAGTTCTGGTTTTGTTTGCAGCTGCAAATCTGCCTCTGGCCTCTGTGTTTTACCTTTATTGCAATCAAATCACATACACACACACACACACACACACACATACACACACACACAATAATGCAGAGTGCATTACCAACCCTCACTGCATTTAGTTAAGTGATTCAGCAGTTTTTCGTCCGTAGATTAGGACCTAAAAAATGGATGCAAATTTCCACTCCACATTCCTCCATCTGAACCACATGTACACACACACACACAATGAGACGTTTGTCTGTAATCAGCTATTTTTAGCCTATCTGTCTAATCTAAACTAAGTCAAAACACAGCCAAAGAAAGACCACATAATACAGTGCATAGCAAAGCATAAATAATAATGGGGGGGCACAGAGAGAGAGAGAGAGAGAGAGAGAGAGAAAGAGAGACAGGGCCAGGCAGAAAGGGGGAGAAGGAGAGGAGCTGGAGGTGCTGTTTGGCTAGCTATTGGAGCGTAGTGCTCTGTGCCAGTCCATCAGTCACAGCGCCGTCCTGTAGATAAACGCCAGCGAGCGGCCTTTATTTGACCACCTGACTGAGTCTGCCCACGCTGTCACTCCCAGCGTACACACACAGCACACACACGCCACATGCCCTGCCACCCCTCCTACCCTCATGCCTTTACTTTGGTCGTCGTTCTGTCAACCCTGTAACTCCCCCGTATCCTTGTTTTTGACGTGCTTATAGCCATTTATTCATCTTTCCTTCTCATCGGAAAGCCTTTTCTCTCTCTCTCTCTCTCTCTCTCTCTCTCTCACACACTCTCCCTCGCTTATTCTCTATCTTTCTCTCTCCTGCATCTTGCCTGCTGTTACTTTTTATTCTTCCCTTGGGAAGGTTTTCTCCCCTCCATCTCTCTCCAAGTCTTTTCATTATGCAGATGGGTCTCACTTCTCTCTCTCTCTCTGTCTCTCTGTCTCTGTCTCTCTCTCTCTGTCTCTCCTGCTCTCCCTCCCATCTCTGTTTACTTTTCTCTTTATTGCTGATATTTTTCTGTTGATTTTTCTCTCCAAGGGAGTGGAGAGGGAATCAATCACTGTCACTTAGTGTCACTCATCTTAAAGTGGGGTGCCACCCCATCCTCATTCTCTATCTCTCTCTCTCTCACTCGCTCTGTTTCAACCCCATATTTTACGACTTGAATTTATGTTAAACTCCCCCGATCCATTAATCTGCGAAGAGATCTGTGGTCATGCGTCTCCAATCTGACTGGAATATATGTTTACAAGTTTCCAAATGAGAGTAGCTCAGGAACGGCGTCACTTCTTATTCCCTCCGGCGTGCAGACATGCAGGGTTCGGAGCAGCCCCAGTCAGACGAGTGCAGCTCTTATTTAAGATGAATGATTAAAGTTAAGGCCCAGCCACGAGTCCAAGCCCAGCACTCTTGTTTAAAGAAGAATGGGAGAGCTGTCATTTTTTGATGCATTGCCTGCCATCCCGCATGCAAAGACGATACCTTGCCACCCAGCCAGCTGCTACAAACAGCCTCTTTTCCCTCCCTCTAGTTCTTCTCCCTACTCTCTCTCTCTCTCTCTCTCTCTCTTTTCTCTAAATGATGGATCTGTACTAGTTGTATTAGTGTGGATGAGTTGCTACCCCTTCATCGTAAGGCCCCCTGAGGAATGGGAGTCTGTGCAGGTGATCTATGAGCATCTGAGTTCAGTAGAAAGTCCTGGCGGTCGAGTGCATCCTCTGTAGGCTGAGGGTGGGTGAGCAAGAGCGTGTATCTACTGCTCAGTGTTCCAACAAAACTGGAATCCTCTTGCCTCCTGTTCGGAAACAGGCTGCTATAGATAATTAATTCCATTGGTCACATTTGATGGAAATGTTGTTTTCATGTTCTCATGCTTCCTTATGTCCAGTTCTGTCTCAGAAGCAGACGTGAGTAGCAAAAAAATCCCAACTAATGATGATGATGATGATGATGATGATGATGATGATGTAAAAAAAAAAAAATCATCAGACAAGAAGCAAACTACAATTCTCATATGTGTAAGAAGATTATGAATTAGCATTCTCTGCCCGCTAACTAGGTGACATAGCTAATGTTGCAGTTAGCATGATTATAGAAATTGAAACGTGTATTGTTTTCCTTAGCAAAGAAACGAGGAGGCGATGACCTACTTTTACCAGAAATGTATTAGGTAGAAAATCGATGAAGGCAAAAGTACATTGTTGTCTTTATACTGTAGATTTACTCAAATGAACAGTAAAAAAGGATATTTTAATTAAAACTGCGTTTTACAAGTACAGTTTATTCAAAACGTCATTAAAATAAATGGTTGATACTTTGTATAAAGTTTCTCTATGGGTGCCTGTGTAAAAGTTTGTAAGCAGGCAATTATAAAGTAACTGAGGATTTATGCACTGTTGCAGATGGATTACAGAAGCACAACTTATGTAAATACTCTCTCAGTGTAATTACTTTTATATGAAGTGCTGGGTGTCACATAAAATGTATTTGCTTATAGGAACTTACAGGAACAACCCACTTTAGCTTGGGTTTAACCTTTTTATAGAAGATTTTCTTTAGGTTTATGAAGCCTGACTGTGTGATTACTCTGTTCTCTGTTTCTGGAAATATCCCCGGCAGAATTCATGGCAGTATTAGTAAACTTTTTTCACATTACTGATTCTATAACTACTTTATTAGTCTTGTACTGTACATCCATTCAATTTTCTACTGTTAAATGCACATAAGACAGAGTTCCTGTTCATTGGTATAAAATCTCTTGTCTTGTCTCCTCTCTTTCTAATTCAGTCCTTCATATTGGTGTTATCTCCGTCAATTCATTCTGTTAGACTTTCTCCTGTCTTTTGTACCACGTATTAAATCCTTGTCCCACTACTGCCCCCCAAGGTAGCTGAGATCTTGGCCTATACTTTCATTACTTCTAGGCTGGATTATTGCAACTCTCTACTCTATGGGTTTCCCTCCAAAACCTTTCTTCCTTTACAACTCAAAGTACTGCTGCAAGAATTCTCACTCTCATCAAGAAATTTGAACACATCACACCTGTACATCACACCTGTACTTCGCTGCCTATCAATAGACGGATACAGTTCAGAATTCAGGTACTCACCTTTAAAGCTCTCCATGGTCTGGGCCCTCTCTACTTGGTCAGTCTCATTAAAAATTGCACTCCTTCACATAGATGAAGGTCAGAGGATGCTGGTCTATTGGCCATCCCCTGGTTCAGGCTGTCTCTGGATTTCTATTTCCCCCTCTACGTTTCACTATCTCTCTTTTCAAGTTCAAAATTCTCCTAAAAAAAACATCTCTTCTCTCAGCATTTTAATTCATTTCCTTCTTCAATTTCCATTTGATTGTAAAGCGACCTTGGGTATTGTGAAAGGCACTATATAAGCTTAACTTCTTCTTCTTCTTCTTCTTCTTCTTCTTCTTCTTCTTCTTCTTCTTATTATTATTATTATTATTATTATTATTATTATT